>OX104122.1:60970432-61214154 GCA_944474755.1 Limnoperna fortunei | reverse complement strand
CGGTGTTTGGCAAGACAATGGAAAACCTTAGAAAACGAATCGACGTTCAACTAGTCAACAACCAAGCAAGAGCAAGAAAACTCACAAGTAAACCTACATTCCATGCTTTTAAGATTTTCAACGAGGATTTGGTGGCCGTGCATTTACTGAAGCAAAAATTGTATTTAAATCGACCCATTTATGTAGGATTCACTATCCTCGATTTGTCGAAGACGCTTATATATGATTTTCATTATAACTACATGAAGAAGAGGTATGGCTCAAACGCACATCTTTTATTTACGGACACGGATAGCCTATACTATAGCGTCTATACAGATGATATATACAGTGACATGCTCCAAGACAAAGAACTGTTCGATACATCAGAGTACGACCAACGTCACCCCCTTTACAGTATAGTCAACAGAAAAGTTCTAGGCAAAATGAAGGATGAAACCCATGGTATACCCGTTCAAGAATTTATAGGTCTAAAATCTAAGTTGTATTCTCTTGTATATCAAGAAGATGAAAAATTGATCGAAAAGAAGACAGCGAAAGGAATCAAGAAGAGTGTCATTAAACAGCACACCAGACACCAACATTACAAGCAATGCTTGTTTGATAAAACCATTCACATGTCTTCGATGAATCAGATAAGATCATATGACCACCAGTTATACAACATTGCTATCAACAAACTAGGACTATCACCATTTGACGATAAAAGGTATATTCTCGAAGATGGAATCAGCAGCTTGGCCTATGGACACTGGAGAATTTTATAAATATGAAAAACTGTTTTATATCTGTCAGTTTTATTTGTGCCGTTGACGAAGAAGGACGTGTATTATTAAAGTCATTTGTGAAAACCATGTCTAATATTTGCTCTGAGTGTAATATGAAATTCTCCAGAAAAGATGTTATGATGAGACATCAGAGAAATAAACATAAAACCATTGATGCATATCCACCAAGCAGTGAAGCGTATCCACCGAGCAATGAAGCGTATCCGCCGCCGCCGCCGCCGCCCGCCCGCCACCACCACCGCCGCCGCCGCCGCCGCCGCACAACGTTGTTCTAAAACATCCTTTCACCATGATGTTAGCAGGACCGACTGGATCTGGGAAGACGTTTTGATGAAACGACTCCTCGAAAATGCGAAGACTATGATAAAACCAAATCCAGAACACATCATTTGGTGCTATAAAAGATGGCAACCCCTGTTCACCGAAATAAAGCAGACAGTAAAACACATAGTATTTGTTCAGGGTATCCCGGCGGACTTAAATGAAGATTCATTCATAGACACAAAATTCCCCACTTTAATAATCTTAGACGATCTAATGAAGGATGTTACTAATAGTCAGGATGTTTGTGAACTCTTTGTGGAGGGAAGTCATCATAGGAATCTTAGTGTGGCATGCCTTGTTCAGAACGCATTTTACAAATCAAAAGAAAGCAGGACTATGAGCATCAATAGCCAGTATATGGTATTATTTAAAAACCCACGTGATCAGGTCGGACCCACAATATTTGCCAGACAGATGTATCCAAATAATTCCAAGAAGTTTATGACGAAATACAATGAAGGAACAAAGCAACCTCATGGTTATCTATTTATAGATTTGAAACAGACCACACCAGAAGATGAAAGATTGAAAACTGACATCTTTGAACATTCGAAACCTCCTCAAATCGGCAGCGGACAGTATATAAAAGAGGAAAGGTCAGATATGCCTCATTTGCCAGACAGACATCGAAGGGAACAGACAGATAATTCAGAACACCAGAAGAATAAAGAAGTGAACCAACCAGATATTTCGTTAAAAGATAAACACGAAAACATGCCTTCCTGTGACGATTGTGGGTTAGTGTTTGAAAGCGTGCCCGACTTAGCTCGACATATGAATAGATGGTGCCCAGAAAACGATTTGAAAAGAAAATTAAACGAGGATGATAACGGTGACAATAATAAGAAAAAACTGAAACTTGATATCGAAGACGATGAAGACGCCGCTTTTGAACAAATAGCATTCTTAGCTAGAAAGTCAAACGAAGACAAGTGGGAAGCTAAAGTCGATCAATATATGTCTGACGGCTTAGATGAGGAAGAGGCTAGGAGCAAAGCTGATCGCAAACTTAGAGACGAGGATATGGACGAGTTTATTTCAAAATATTCTAGTCTTATTCAATATCTGCTACAGTTACATAACGGCAAATTACACAACAAGGTCATGAAAACGATCGATGGATTAGTAACAGATGGCGTGGACTATGAAAAAGCCATAAAAATATCTGTTAGGAAATATAGGTCGTTGTTGGAAAGCTACCTCGATGAAGTCGTTGACAACGAGGAATACGAAGACGAAGAAGAACAGGACGGAGAAAATAACAGCGAGGGAGACGAGGAGGAGGAGGACGAGGACGACAAGGATATATAAAACTCAGAAACATACTAATTTTTAACATTCACTGAAAGTGTGTGTAGATATGGACAGGTGGGAGCAATATTTGAGTTCAATATATCACGATCCGTCAAGCCCAGCTAGTTTCGTAGGACCTGACAAGTTGTACAGATTTGTACGACAAGAAGGAAAATTCGTACTCAGTAAATATAAGATACGAAAGTGGTTGCAGCGACAAGAACCATATAGCCTACAGAGACCTGTACGACGATCCTTCAAACGAAATAGAGTCATCACAATAGGGATCGATGATCAGTGGGATGTGGATCTTATGGATATGACGAAATTTGCCAAATTTAATCGTGGATCAAACTTTGTTCTTATGGTTATAGACATCTTTTCAAAATTTGTATGGATGAGACCATTAAAAGATAAAAAGGGAGAGTCTGTAGCCAACGCATTGAAAGACATCCTTCTAGAAGGGAGAACACCAAATCGAATACGCACAGATAAAGGACAAGAATTCAGATCTAAACAAGTAGCGGTATTACTTGAACAACGAGGGATACAACATCTTTTTGCCCAAAATACGGAAATAAAGGCCAACTATGTAGAAAGAGTCATTAAAACTATTAGATCAAAGATAACAAGATACATGACCTTTAAGCAGTCGTACAATTACATTGATTCCTTACAGCATTTCGCAAACAGTTATAACAAGACATATCACAGAACTATTGGGATAACACCTGAAAAAGTTACAAAGAGTAAAGAAACCAACTTGTGGTGGAAAATGTATTGGCCTAAGAAAACAGTGCCAATAGTCAAATCAAAGACAACAAGAAAACCATTTCGTTTTAAACTTGGAGACAAAGTACGCATCACTTATATCAGAAATCCTTTTACAAGGGAATACGATGAAAAATGGTCTGGTGAAATATTTAAAATCTCCCAACGCATTTTACGTGATGGACTACCAGTATACAGAGTAGTGGATTTTAATGACGAAGAAATAAAGGGAACATTTTACCAATCGGAGTTACAAAAAGTCGATGTGCGAGTTGACGATCTGTGGAAAATTGAAAAAGTTATCAATACAAGAGGCAAGGGACGTAACAAACAATATTTCGTGAAATGGTTAAATTGGCCAAAGAAATTCAACTCGTGGATATCCGCTGGAGATGTGAATAACCTGTAAATCATGAACTATAAATCTTTGTTTATATTGTTGTATAAAGTGCTATATTTTATTATGTATATTGTAAAGACAGTTTGGGATGGCTCTCCGACCCTGCTGTTCTCATGACGGAGAAAATAAATACTGTATATAAAATATGTCTTTTATTGTTTTTAGCTGAACAACACGTTATTAACACCCTTACATTGATAATGAATTAATCCCCCCCCCCCAAAAAAAAAAAAAAACAAAAAAAAAAAAAAAAAACGCATTTTAATAACTACACTCACAGTGAAAGGCTACCATGGAATCTGCAATATATTTAATTAATTATAATACACCTATTAATAAAATTAAAAACGAATCGATACTATTTTCTCAAGTCACATCACGTTAAGGTCAGTGAACTACAGATTTAAATGTTTATTAATAGCCAACGATTTTTTCTTAACATTTAAAAATATAACAATTGTTAGGACTTGTGAAATATATAGATCTGCTATGAAAAAGGGGGGGTGGGGGTGGGGGGTTCATTTGTGAGTACATTGTGTATATATATCTAGAATCGTATTACTTCTAATTAATGTCTTTGTGGTACAATTTATATACATTATCGTCCTATTTAAATTTAAATCATAAAAGAAACTGGAATAGTTGTACACGGTAAGAAAAGGTTGACATTCTTTAGATTTCTATTTATAGATTTAGACTCAATTGTCTATTTATAGAACATCTAAAATGTTAATTAATCTAGATTTAAAATACATCTAATTAGGGTTAAATTATATCATAGGATTTAACAAATAGATCCATAATGAACTATTAAAGACTTAATTCAGTTTCTTAATTGACCTAATTAATTTAAAAAAATCATTAAAGGGTATCCACAATAGGGTATCCACGAAGTATTTGGTTCCGTAGGATTAACAAAGAGAAAAGGTCGCTAGAACTCTGGTTATTTCCACTACTTGTATAGATAGTAGGAAAGTATTATGAACTTTAAAATTTACCAAATAATGAAGTCTACGTTATATTTACTATACATTCTTAAAGTTACGATCTTAGTTGAAATCTGTCAAACTTTGCCACCTGCTGAATAAGTACGCATAGTTCAAAATATTTACAATTAGAAAATTGGAATTAGATTCAGTTATTTTCACCTGTTACAAATGGGTGGGAAATCTAAATCATCTTTGAAAAGTAAAATAGCTTTTTTTCAGAAAGACTCAAAAATGAAACAAGTTTGGGTCATCAAATTTAAAAAAGCATTACAAAATCGAATGGTTTGCTTTATATGCTCTGCTAGAGAAATTAGTTTCAGGTTGTAGCGTGCCGCTTTTAACATTATACCGCATGTTCAACCTAATTTCACATGTAGCATTGAGAGTAAAGTACTTGTTTATTTGCTTTTTTAAAGAAATTTTGGTTCTTAATTCAACAAGCTGATTTGTTTCACAATGAGTCGAATGATGAACAGTTCAACGATTTACGAATCGTCAACCAGTTGGAATTCCATGAATATTAGTAAACATTGCTTACCTAGCACTTTGTTTTTATCAATAAAAAATCATGTTTCCTTGTATTAAGAATGGCTGAATATTATTTATTAGCAGACAACACACATATCTCACGTCACTGTTTGACTGTGTTTGTGCTGGCTATGTTTGAGCTGATCATGGATATTTACAACTAGATATTGATGCATCGATACTCCTGGTACAAGTACGCTGAAAACACGGAGAATATAATTTTTGAATATATACCAAAAATGTTCGGACTGTTACTGTTTCTTCCAAATATTTATTATTCCAATTCTGGTAAGTTTTAACTTAATTATCACATTTTAACAGAATTATTTGCGACGCGATTCCGCCTGATGCTATACAAATATCCAAATGTTAACGGTAAAAGATTATTTATTTATTTATCCAATAGGGCGTGGTAGACGTCATTCATTCATTCATTCATTCATTCATTCATTCATTTATTCATTTAACTCTTATTATCGTCAATTCATCGATATATGAATGAGGTCGACTCACTCACAAAAAAATAAATGGCGGAAAATAAGCGTTTAATCCTCATATTTCTTCCAAAATGTTTTTGTTTTTTATATTTTCATTTTCCGTCGAGATCAAGACCTCTTTACATATAATTCCCATGATAGTGTGATGCGTTTATGTTATGTTAGGACTGCAATTATCTGTATATACATCCAACGGAGGACAACAACGTGGTCGGTGTGAATCGAATGATTGGCATTTAAAACGGATATATTTTAAGATTTGCTGAAAAGATTGTTATAAAAAAATAAAAAGAAACAACAAACAATATTGTCGTGAATTCTGCATTCTAACGTTACTCTTGGTACTGCGGTTTCAATGGAACATCACGTGTAACGTCATTTTCCCATGACAGATTAAAATGACTTTTCATCTGCAAAGTTAAATAGGTAAATGTTCTTCCTTCAATACGATATCATTATCCGATAAATATATTAGGCAGGGAAGACAAAAGTTGTCATTGTTCGCTTTCTTAATGAAAATAGAATAAGCAGTGATGAAACATGGATTTGGTGGCAAATCCTTGCATCTCGCTCGTTTCGCTAAGAAAGTAATAAAGTTAGTCTTACGACTTTTGTGTGTATTTGAAATGCTTAATTTAATTGAAAGTAATGGACAAACAAGCATCTACAAGCATCGTTTATGTATTATCGTTAATCCCACTCGAATTTCAGCGATTTTTCTTCATTAAGCAATGTAAACAGTGAATCCAAAGCGAAGTGTACTGTTATAATATCATGTATTTTTTCTAAACCAATAATTCATTTATACTAATATACATCTGCTTCAACCAAATAATCTTCCGTTTAAGCGATACATAGCGCTAGACATTTTCATGAACGAATTTCAAGTGTACTTTCTAAATAGTTTGTCTAAAGTGTCTGAGGCATAATAAAAATTATTCATTCATTCATTCATTCACTCGTTATGTGACGTTATACTTTATGGCTTAAATTAGTAAGGAAGGGTTTGACAAAGCACATGTGTTCTGTTCAAATATGTAGAGCCCAACCGGCAGTAACATAAACACAACAATCTACATACAACGTATATCTCAACGTTTATTTGTATAATTATACATAAATCATGAATGGTTGTCTTTGTAAATCTATTCAGTATATTTATTTTTTTTTTCATTTATTTTTTAATTTCGCATACTGCAATGCATAAGTTTGCGCGTGTAATGTGTTCCTGTCGCACATAACTGCCATAAGTTTATCGGTACACAGAGCTATGGTATACTGCAAGAATTGATTCTAGTACGGAGTCATCGCATCAACATTCCGTCTTTTTCATAAACATAGTTACAGCAGCACGAATATTAGACTAGATATAGGTTTATTCTCTTTTAAATTTTAGTTGACGCAGTGCCAGGAAAAAATGTCACATTAACATGTCCTGTCTCCACCGGTTCATGGAAGAAATTAATATCAGGCGATTGGAGAGAGCTGACAAATGATGCTAAATACGAGAACGTTAATACATCACAGATAACCATACGAAATGTTGACGTTACTGACAGTGGTCAATATAGCTGTTTTTGTACGAGACAATGCTTCGCTATATATTTAAATATAAGCGGTAAGTTAAATTTATTATCGCGTGGATATTAAAAATTTGTAAGTTTCAAATATGTATTAAGGTTTAAGGATTACTAATTTTTTGTATTTTCGAGTTTTACATGAATACTCACATAATATCAAGAAATTAATCAATACTTAACATGCACAAAATGAAATTAACATTGTCATAACTTATATTTCCATTTTCACTGGTAGATAAAATAGAGGTTACTGTTAATACAATTGGTATATTTGTCCAGTAGAAAAGATACGCTGTTGGCGCTATTTGTACTTTAAATTTCACTTTTTGCAATAAAGATCACTTGTCATTAGATAACGCAATGTTCAGTGGCTACTTTTACTGTATTTATTATAATGAGCTTGAGATTGTTGAAGATACTGATTCACTTCAGCCGATCTCTTACCTAATTGATGGCATGTCTACAGAAATTCTATGGTTGTCAACATGACATAGTTCTTGTTATGGACAATCAATCTATATGTGTGATCACACATTTTATACATAAGTAGTATCTTATTCACGGACTGGACATTTTACGGACATAAATATGTGTTACTCGATGAGTGTTTTATTAGGGGCATGCTTTGCTTACTTGTACGGAGGACCTAACAGCAGCCATGCTTTTTATTAGGTTCGCGATACTAATTTGCTTTGGTCTTTGTCTAAATCCAGATACAGTCACTGTCCTATTATCTTTTATTCTTAGTGTCAGTTGGATTGCTTACATTTACTGTCAACAATAATTACTTCTGGGAAATATTGGACACACACACCTCGATATAAACATTTTGTTATATGAAGATACATATAACTAACATATATAACATTTAATAGAATTTTTTCGGAATGGTGAATGTGGAAATTTTTTTTAGTTTATAAGTGCTGAATATATTAAAACTGTTTAAAACCATCAAATTTAGAATTACTACATCATCAGTGATGCTATAGGACAAAATGCATCTTTTGTGTTTGTATACTCAAATGTTTTTTTTCTATTAATTTTCTATCAACTGCAGGTCGGAGGTTTTTTCCTGGTACTACGGCTTCCGCCCCAATAAAATACTGAATGTCAAATAAAGCTAAAACATTGCTAAAAGTGGCGTTATAACACCATTCAAACGCACACATCTATTAAGTCATATATACGAAACCTAATATTAAAGGAATTTGTGGACCATATAGTTTTGCTAACATCTATTATCACTTCAGTAAACATGTTAATTGGTGATCATATGAGATTTAAGAATTACTTGTGTTGTCCAACATATGTTGTTATCCGTCCATCGATAACACATGTGACACATTAATGAAACGCATACATCGTACCTCAACTATTTGAAATGCTTAGGCGCTAATGGCGATAATCACTGCTTGCCGGCGGTTGCAGTTTTTGACAAGCAGAACAATGCTGAAAGCATTATCATGCGTTCATATTTTTGGCGATAGACAGATGTAGGATGTCGACAAGCCTACAGAAGGTTTGTAATGATAAGTTGTGTTATAATAATAGGAAACGGTGTGGTCAATTTCTTAAGCGTGTTAGGGTGGGTGTTAAACATGTCAAATTGTATTTTGAAAGTAGCCCTTGGGTGATAGTCGAAATACATGTCGTTTTTATCAACTAAGAGTGGTTTAGTAGGATGGGTTTCAAACACAATGGCATGTTTTGGTTTTCACGAGATGAAGATTGTTATAGTAGACGGCTGGAGGGTTAGATTTCACATGGATGGCTTCAAAATGCTATATTTAAAATAAATAAGTTGTGAGAGTAAATGAAAGTGTTCAATTTTCTACAGGCGGAATCTTATGTACATTTGAGTCATGATCAGGTGCATTATTGAAGTTAATGGATTTCAATAATCATTTAAGTTGTTGTTAGTTTTGAAATAATTAAGGTTATCAGATTTAGTGTAAAAGAAGATTTTCCCACTTACGAGAGAAAAATATGTAATGTGTTGCTTTTTACAATAATGAAATAGGTTTCTTTAAACGCAGGGAGGAGGTGAGTTTTCATTGGTCGGAGTTCAACACCACGGCTTGTGTTTTTGTTTAAAGTGACTCAGTCGTGGTCAAGTAAGGATTAAAGTATTTGCTTGATTTTTCACACTCTTTTTTCACATGACTATGGAATTATGGGCGTTTTATAACATTTATTGATTTATTTTTGTTATAGGATATTTTTATCTAGCTATTGCCATTAAGTTTTAGATGTTATAAGCATATCATATTTCATTCTTAATGCAGCATATTTGTAAGTACACATGGCAAAACATCATTTTCAACTACAATATTACAATATTTAATACTAAGATTGTCATTATATTTTGTTGGAATTAAAAATAAAAACATTATATTATTTTCTGTAAAATATAACAATTTAAAAAATGAGCCGTATCATATTGCCCCAGACAAATTTTACAAGGAAAATGTAACGTACGCCGCAATTATTTTAAAACCAAAATGTGTCATGGTCATGACATGCCACGCTGCTTTGAACATCCTCCGTGGAAAATTGAATCCTTTATTTGTCATAAGATCAATGCACAGGTAACTACAGAATGTAGCCGGATGAAAAATGTTATACAGGTGCATTCAATTTTATATTGGGGGAGGTTTTTTTGTTATATAAGTACAGAAGGGCTTTAAACGGTCTATTGAATCGTCTCTTATCTCAATCGCTTAAATGCGTTCCAAACGTAACCGAAACGTGGATTGTACAGTGTTAAGATATTATTCATAAATTAAAAGCTGAAATTAAGCGACTGTGCTAGTTTAAATTCATTTGTTTGTTTCTTTGTCTTGGGTTTATCACCATCTTTGTTGGGGAGGAAGCCGGAATACCCAGTGAAAACCTTAGGCGTTCTGTAAAAACAGGCAATCTTTGTCACATACGATTGAAGACGCGCTCATCTTCCCAATTTGAGACTCGGATAAAAAATTTAGTGTTGTCAATAGTAGAGTATTATTTAAACCACTCGGCCATCAAGGCTCTGGAAAATACAGAAACATATTTTGCTTCTAATAGTGTTCAAATTTGACTACGTCAGAAGAAATAAGATGGACAAGTCTCTGAAATGCTGATCGATATTCCACAATGCACTATTTTAGATGCTTTCAAATGTCTAACTTAATGATACAAAAGCAAAGAATAATTGTTTCGAAAAGACTTCTGTATGATACAATGTTTACTGGTTACTGGAGCCGATCTGCTGATGTCTGTGAATCTCTGTTGTTTTGGCGTAGTACGACTTAAAAAAAACCAAATAGTTCGTCATTTTTTATTGCTGAACCTACTGTTGACTCCACAATACATTTTAACGAGAAGAGAAGCGTGAACATGTTTATCTCACCCACGGGTAGAGACAAGGATAAAAAAAAGTGCCACGCTGTCTCATTAGTGGGGGAATAGTCGACATTAAGATTATTCTCAAGTTCATGCCTGACGGTGATCAATGGTGAAAAAACCAAGGACTACGAGCTATTTGTTTAACGTTTTGTACTTCCTTACTGCAGCTCTTTATTTGATTAATGCTCCTTAAGGTCCCAAAATCTATTTGATCTATCACGATAAAGTTGAGTCTTTTGGAAACAACTTTTTTCTATTCTATCTTTAAACTTTCTTCGTTACTATTTTGGTAACAGCGTTCGAATTTTAATGTCGCAGTCAAGAATAAAATCAGACATTGAAACCCTTTTCAATAGCATGTCCAAGAATAACTAATGGTGTGGACTCTTTACGATTTACGGTTTTATAGTATTACGACTTTTACGGGTTCCTAATGATATTAATGAGTAGTGAAATGTGTTCAGAAAAAACACATTTTGTCCATCTTTGACAGTTGTTGAGTTGTTATAATAGCAATGTCAAGGTCACAGTCAATCTTTGACATTGTGGTCAACTGTTTTAAAACCCTATCTCTGGAGGTGAAAACCGCATCCTCCAAAACAAGTATTATTAAAGTCTATATTTACCAAAGGTGTTTTATCGGGCGTTTTACATTTCCCACTTTTAAGTTTTCGTGTATCAATTATCGGTCGAGACTTATTTCGATGGTAGATTGCCAGCTTTTTGGGGAAACAACTTTGTGAAGAAACATGTTCATTTGTGTAGCCAATACTTGCCACGAAGCTTGAAAATGAAATACTTTTCATGCCTTAGTTATACACTTGATATTGCTAGTTTGAACGTTGCTAGTTTATATTATGTAAAACATTCCAATATGTTGCTTTCAGTTGTCATATCAATTAGTACCGTATTGGAATGTCCTTTCTCTAGCAGTAACTACGAATGGAAACGTTACATAAAAAATGAGTGGATTACTTTGTCAACTAATGAAGGCAAATATGGAAATGTAAATAAGAAGCAGCTAACCATTTTTAATGTTGATGTTGTTGACAATGGCCAGTATAGCTGTACTCCAAAACTGGCAGAAGATATATTCTTATATGTAATAGGTAAGTGTTTTTACGTTACAATAAGTATTATTATTTCGTTTTTAATAGATAATCTAGTTCAATACAGGAATAAACATGTTTGTTTTCATCGAACGTATTTTCAACAAATCTAATTACAGTATCATCATAATCTTCTTAAATTACATTTCTGTAGTCCAATCCCAATGGAATGTTGTTTTTTGATTTTTGAAATCTACATCTTCTGAATATTACACATATCTATTTAGTTACACTATCTCATCAATCTAAACAATTTTAAGGATATTTGTGGTTGGAAGTTGGTTGGTACTCAACACATATAACTGGAAAATATGCAAACATATTTTATTGCAGTCCCACTACAACGAAAAATAACCTCTCTAATTAAAATAACAAACATTCTAAATTGTACAGTACTATATAACTAACCGTGCGTGGTTATGTTAATTAATTAATATTCATATGCACAGAAATTTACAAATATTACAATGCAAAGAATGTAGGACTTTGAAGCTGTCTTGTCGGCATGATGCTTTTTTGTTATTCGTGCTGGAGCTCTTGGTTATATATAATTTTAAACATAAAGTCAATTGTTTTAGGGCAACGATTTATATACTATTAAAATAAACAAAACGTATGTACATCATCAAACTTTAAAATATAAGCTCTGAACAATATTTATGAATTGTTTTTCAGAAATTTAGAAATCAGTTCTAATTAGATATCAGTTAAGCATATATAAGGAAAAAGAGTTAATACATATGTAAAAAATAAAATGAAAATATGGCTTGTCCATGACCTCTCACCTTTTGACGAACCATGTTGCTGGTCAACAATAAACTACAGTCATTGAGATATTTACTATACATTGAACAAAAAAATCAAACCATCATTTTGATGGAGTTGAACAGTTGCAAAAGATTTTCAATTTCAGGGAGATACGTATGAAAACAACAAATTAGCTGTATTAGGGTCAACTATAAAAGCGTGAGGTAATAGCGTTACAAAATATCTTCTCTACTTGTTGCGAAAAAATACTTAGCGAAAATACATGTCAATTGAAAATATAAGAAGAAACCAAGAAATAACAGTAAGAAAAATAACAAAGAAAACCGACCGAACAACAAGAGCCAAAAGTCAAGGGACAGTTATAAATCCGGATATGGAAACATACACAGCGCAACACAAAAATCAAAAACGCAAAACCAGAAAGAGTGTAGTCCGAACCCCAAATAACCATGGGTGAACTCAAGTGCTCCCGACGAGTAAGCAGCGCCTGCCTCTAATAAGACACCCGTCGAATTACTCATTGTCATGTCTAGGAAAAAGGTAAATTCAGGAATACGAGACACTATCTATGACTCATGGAAAATGTCCGATCATATTTGAGAGATTAATTTCCCATAACAATCAATCAAGTCATGGCGATGACCATAGAACTTATGGAGAAGTACAACCTACGTGCAACACACCCTTGTTTGAGTAGTTTAGTAGTCAACAGCAGTGATCGGTCTAGAAAATCGGAATACCGATCGCTGGATCTAGATTAAGTGAAAATTACACGCCTTATGCTAGAGCTGCTGGCATGTTGCTATGGATGACTGACAATGGGAAAGTTAAAGTCACAACGTTTGTCGTAGAGTCTAGTTTGTAGTTTTCCTGTGACTATTTCTAGAAGTAGGTCTAAGTATCTTTGTGTTTTTGGTGTTTGTGTTGCGCTGTGTCTGTTTGTCTATATCTGAATTTGTAACTGTCCCTTGACTTTTTGCTCTTGTTGTTCAGTCGTTCTTTGCTATTTTTCGTAGTTATTTTTCTTAGTTATCAGTGTTTCGTGTACTGATGCAAGTTTTGTAGGTGTGATGATGTGTAAAATGTTACATGTACTTATATGCCACATTTTAATATTTAAAATGTTAACTAATATATTTTGTACTTTTATTTATAGCTATCAAGCATAACTGCATGTACATTCAAGACTTTCAACTTAAAAAATTAAAACTACTGTATATATTCTAGTGGCGCAGCAGACATGTGGATCTAAGTAAATTACATAGTATTTAGCTAATACATGTATAACTTATACGCGATGGTTTACTTCATGATCGTCATATCGTACCTTCTAGAAATGTTCCTGGACATTCCTATTGTTTAACTGGCCCCTACACTCTTTTGTGACATAAAAACAATGTTAACAGGTGTCTACTTTAACGCCGGGTATGCTATCCTTTCCGAACACTTCATAACAGTTCATTTTTAAGTAACATATGTGGTTCTGTTTCTTCTTTGTTTGTGTATGTTGCTTGTAGGTTTGTGGTTTCTGTTAACCATTTTATACTTGCAATTAAGTTCTGTGTCTTTAGATTTATTTTTTAAATTTCTTTAAAAAATATTTAGGATGTTTGCATGGTATCTTTGTGCAGATCCGGTATTTTAGAGGCCATTCGTTGGTCAGTCTTTGTCTATATTTTTGACAAGAAACACCGTCATTTGTATCGTTGCATAATCTTCTAGACTTGTATATTATTTTTTGTTTATGCTGTATCGTCATGTTTGTCGATCCGATACTCAATAAGTTTACTGGTTGGTACTTTCTTTAGACTTTATATATATATGTTGATATTCTACCATCGGTTTTGGTTATTAAAATAGGAATGGTAGTTATGTTACTTTTTTCAATAGTAAATTGAATAGACGGATGGATATTGTTAATGAACTTGTGGAATGTTTCTCATTCTTTGACTGTTTTATTCCATATAATGAAGCAGTCATCAAGAAAACGTTTCCATTGTTTCCTAATTCGATTTCTACTTTACTTTACATTTTATGTTCAATATATCCCATCACGATAGTTGCATAGGTTGTAGCAACTTTAGTCCCCATCGTCTTTCCTGATATTTGTAGGTAATCCTGACCGTTGAAGCAGAAAGAATAATATCCAATATGATTTGGACGGCTTCTAAAATAAAAGAGCGTGAAAGTCTCGGATTCAGAGCGTTTCCGTGTCTCTCTAACCAGAATTGTAAAGCTTTAAGTCCCAAGCTGTGTGGGATATTGGTGTACAAGCTAGTTACATCAAAACTCACCAATAAGCACCTGTTTTCAATTTCCTCAGGTAAATGGTTTAAGAAGTTCAAATCTACCCTAAAAAAACTAGGTACATACAGACAGAGAGGTTGTAATATTATGTCTACAAAATTGCTTAGCATATGTGTCGGGCATTGCGGACCGGCAACGATTGGTCAAAATTTCAAGTCAACGGGGATTTAACAGAAACATAATTATCCGTTGTTGTGAAATAGCTGTCTGTATTTCTTGACTTTTGTGAATTTTCGGCAGGCCGTAGAAATTGCTTGTTTTGACATCGAAGTTTACTAGAAAATCTTCTTTTTCTGTTAAGTTATGAGAATATTTGGAGGTGTGTGATCTGATTTTATCCATAATTTTTTTTCAATAGTAAATTGAATAGACGGATGGATATTGTTAATGAGCTTGTGGAATGTTTCTAATTATTCGACAGTTTTATTCCATACAATGAAGCAGTCATCAAGAAAACGTTTCCATTGTTCTCTAATGTATGTTGAAAGTATGATTTCGAATTCGATTTCTACCCTACTATACATTTTATGTTCAATACATCCCATCACGATAGTTGCACAGGTTGGAGCAACATTAGTCCCCATCCTAAAACCTTTCATGATATATATATATATATATATATATATAGTCATAAAGAAAACGTATACTATATATATATATATATATATATATATATATATATATATATATATATATATATATATACGTCTACAAATTAAGCCCAACACTGTTTGAATTAGATTTTTAACGCTGTCAAATTTTTGCTTTCCCTCAGCGGGATTCGAACTCACACCGTTGTGACACTGTGGCACCAATTCGCCTGCACTATGTCCAGCGGTCTAGACCCCTCGGCCAAATCCGCTATATACAAAAATATAGCTTCATTAACCGGGGTGAATCTTAGACATAGACATAGTACATGTGTACTAGCGTGTGACGATGGAATTTTCGTAACTAATACGTATTAATCTGACAGTAATCTAATTCAGCATTTTTTGTATATATTATATAGGATGACAAAGTTACTCGTCATACAGTCACAGTAAGTAAATTATACACAAACGTCTAAGTATTGTGACAACCATATAATATATCTATCCAGCGGATTTCTGAAACATCAGAAATACAGGGTTAATATCAAATATTTATATATACGTCTACAAATTAAGCCCAACACTGTTTGAATTACAGTCAATGGTAATATTTCCACCGATAGTAGCAAGATACGTCTGGTTCAATACATTAACAGATAGCGGCGTCACTTTTAAAATGACATATATATATATATATATATATATATATATATATATATATATATATGTCATTTTAAAATGTGACGCCGCTATCTGTTAATGTATTGAACCAGACGTATCTTGCTACTATGGGTGGAAATATTACCATTGACTGTAATATAACTGGGCATCCTTTTGCTTCTGATATATGGTGGACAGAGAGTAAAGGGATAAGATTAAATGGAACCAGATATAGCGGTGGAAATAAACCAAATCCATCATTAACAATAAAGAATGTGATTGAGTCTGATACTGGACAGTATACGTGCCATGCAACAAATACAGCAGGAACAAACAGCCAATCCACCCAACTTCAAACAGGATGTATGTATTAAATCAGTAATAAATTAAATAATTATTGTTTAAATTAAACATTTTTTTACTTGATTCATTATTCAACATATGCGTTGACTGCACTTCAATCAAAGGAGACCCGCTTCTTATTAACAGATTTCCGACACGAGTAGGCAACTAAAGCGATCCATATATAGTGTTCGTAATGTTTTTATTTACATTTCCTGAGTAATAAGGTTTTTCTGATTCAATAATGCATATTATGCATTTGGTTAATTAGGTACCAATTATGGTGATAGCCAATTGTAGTTTTTTATCAATCGAACATGACCTGGATAAAATGAAAACACGTAGTTGTCGACTTTTGAAAGAAATCAATGGTTTTCACATTTATTCTACACACAAAACAAAACAAAGACATGATGGCGACCGAAAGACTTTCTATTAAATGAAAACGCCAATCTTGTCGATTTGACTCCCTGGTTATGTAGAAATTCTGTCAGCAAACACCCTCTATAAAAAACATGGATAAGAATAAAGGCTCATTGTGTTGCTGAAATGTTGCCACACAAAAATTCAAAATTCACAATATGAAAATTAAAATCATTCCTTTTGTCGTACATTTTGGATTTTAAGCGAGCATCATTGTTACTTGTAAATTTTTTATGTAGGTTAATATATGAGACAGACCTGGCTGTTTCTGTAGTGTCCACAATTTTAAGCTCAATAAAGTATTCGATCAACATAGTTACCAAATTTTGAATTATTCGATAGAAAAGGCGTCATCTATATAGCGGAACTTTAAATTGAAGAGAGGTCTAACATATTGACCTTGGTTTTAAGAAGCACTTTTTAAAATTCTGCACCATAAGTATAAATGTACAAGTCACCAATACTATAGCACAGTAGGTACCCATTGGAATACTGACGGTCTGTTGAAAAACAAGTCTGCCAGACATTACTAATATATTATCAAACAGAAAGTCAAGTATTCTGATGATTACAGTCACGGAAATGGTTATGATAGAATCAGAGTGCTCCTTGACATAAAATGATTAGTCACGACCTAAAACTAGAAATTTGATCTAGGATTATCATTCTCTTCAGTGAAGCAGATTTGCGGAATAATAGGTTTAAAGTGTTAAACGTTCTAACCCTATTGCATGAAGAGAGTGATCTAGATTGCAAGTTCTCTAACAAATCTGTAGAATGTTTCAGTATCCACATGTGATTCATGCCACTTCACAGTATTTCTGACGCCCGCTTTTAACCGCTGACAAAATATACCTTTAAAGTTGAAAATATGTTTAGTGGGAAATTAGCAGACCTAGCGATATAACGTTGCTTATAGGGAAATTTGTGAGACTTAAAAATCAGTTAGAGTAAAGAGAAGATCCAGGATAAAATTATAAATGAATTAAAAACGGATCAATGATTTTCCAGAATTTTCTGGTTTGTAAGTGTCAGGGTATCTGTGCAACGGCATAATTAAAATGGCATTGCACAATTTTATATTTTGGTGGCCGAGTGGTTAAGGTAGTTCGTCTACTATTGATCACTTGGTCTGTCAGCCCTGAGGTTGCGGGTTCGAGTCTCACTGCGGGCAGGGAAACAGGCGAAATGGTTAAAGTTGAATGTAGAGTGATACATGCCGATGCAGTGCAATGGTATAAAGATGGTTCTGTCCTCAGTCAGCACACGAAATATAACTTTAGTGCCATTCTGAATAAAGATTTAGTTATTTTTGACGTTAGTCCTACTGACAGGGGTGTCTATAAGTGTAGAGTTACCGATAAGTTTGGAGATTACAGTGATGATACAGTGCTAAAGATTGTTCGTATGTACATTTATTTGGTTTATCTGTTTTCAGTTAAATTAAAAACAATGACTTCCAAAAGGGAATAAGATTAGAAAATGAAAAATGATGTTATTACGTGAAGACTAATCAATACTTTAGTAGTTTTCTGTCATATAATGTTATTGTAAATTTTATTTCAGCACTTTAAAAGAAAATTTATTTGTTTTCAGACACTTATATTCCGCATTTAAGTTACGAGAAAACAGCCAATGAATCATTTACTTTGCGCTGTTTTGTTTACGATGCCACCGAAGTAAAATGGCGCCATAATTATATATACATTCCAACAGTGAGTAGTAGATATTCTGGTGGTAATATTACAGTACCATCGTTAACAGTAACTCATCTTACTAAAGCCGATAGTGGAATGTACCATTGTGAATCACTGCTCGAGTCAGTTATTTCTGTTGGTAGTGGAATTAAATTAAAAATACGTGGTAAATATTGCGTTATTTTATTTCAGATGATTAAATGTTTTGTCAAATCTCATATTAAATTATAAATGTATTCCTCAAACTGAAAAAATATATAAAATGCAATAATATATTATTAATTTAATATTAATATGGCTACTTATATAACAACTATTGTTTGTTTGTTTTTATTGTGCTTTTTCTCGGGTAGTTATAATTCTCGCATTTATAATTCCAATATTCCCTATTGCGTTATTTTTCGATGAACGGATCTGGTTCATAAGGAAGCGTATTAAAGACATATAAGAAATAAATATGATCTTGAAACAGTCTGTTACTATATCGCCAAGTAGAGGTCCTTTCTTACCAAAGTGAGTGTGCTTTCTCATCAAGGCTTTTATTTTCACACAGTAGTAAGGATATTTTATTACTTTTGAACGTTACTTTTCGAAATTACAATCAATCTACCACGTACACGTAATTGGTTATTTTGGTTGCATTTTTCTTTGAAGGAAGTAATAAGTTGATAGATTGTTTGTAGCATGAATGAACCTGGGACTTGCATGCAGCATTAATTTTCTGATGTCGGTAAAAAAAAATCAACATTCCCGCCACGTGCAGCTGCGCTTACGGACTCCTATGCAAAATATATTGAATTATATTTTAGAACGGATCAAGCAAGTTGACATTTGTTGCAAAAATGATTTGTATGACTCTTTACACAAGTCATTTATGTCTTGTTGATCGGAAAATATAAAGATGGCCATAACAGTCGGATCTAGATAGGCCAATTTGAATGCAGGTCCTGTCCTACATTTTCATGTTCTACATTTTGAAAGTTATTATGACTATAAAAGGACCAAACACATGCAGTTTCTTTTAAACTGACCTAACAATTTCAGATTAGTTTTTTCAAATGATGGCGACTATAAATATTCGTTCATAAACCTGTGAATTTCTCCAAAATATCTTTTTTATTCGTACAATAAGGCTGCATTAAACTAACATTACCCCAGATTACGCTTAGCAATGAAAAGAACTTCTCTTGCTTCTTTCTGTTATAGATAAGCCACTTGTCAAATCAATTGAAGAAAACATTCAAGCTACAGTCCGTGAAGACGTTATACTACATTGTTCATTTGATTCTTATCCTGAACCAACTGACGTATCTTGGACGAAAGATGGAAATTATCTCAATGTAAAATACGGTAAAAAGTATAACGGTAGTACAATAACGATTCCCTCACTTGCCATATACAATGTAAACAACACAGATTCTGGCGTATACGTCTGTTATGTGGAAAACAGCCTTGGAAGAAGTTTTGGAAGATATGTCAAGCTAGCGGTACAAGGTAGGTGGATACGTATTATTCCCATGCATTTTTCTCTTACAATTGTTATTTCTTAGTAGAATTTGCAATGTTCCAATCAAGTTTTCATTTAATCATAATCACCATATTTGCAATATACTTTGCTACATTTAACTTTGAAGCTCAACACTACGCATTACCTAGCAATTAGTAAAGATTTGATAAAAAAAGCGGGTATATCAGTTGACAGTTTCAATCTTAAATTTAAGAGTAATGTTTACTGAATAGTTGTAATATAATAACAACGTTATTATTATTATTATTATTATTATTATTATTATTATTATTATTATCAGTCTATATAAAGTAAATCAGAAGTCACCAACTCGCAACGGATATAACAAAATCCAATTACGAATACCAAAGCCATGGCAATCAGAAAACTAGGAAAATCAATTTTTCTATGTATAAGCTAAATTGAATATTTTTTGCATAAACTACATTTTGTGTAAAATATATTGCTTAAGTCTCTCTACACGGCTCACTTAGCTTTATTACCTTTTGAAACCGTGCAATAACTTGATTTGTCTGATTCGTTCATGTTGTTTAATTTATACTTATATATTATAGGATCATGTGTAGCACGTTTTAATATCACATAATAGTTGGTATTAAATAAAATGATTCAAATATGTAATTTCAGAGCCATCAAAATCTTCCAGCACCATAGGTGCAATAGCTGGAAGTATATCTGTTGGAATTGTAGCTGTTGTTCTAGTAGTTGTTTTGTTATACATTTATACTATAAGGTAGTTTAACGAATATTATTTGCACAATATGTTAACTTTAATTTTAGGTATGATATTTTTAACAATGACTAAAATTTTCTCATTATTTTCAATTAAACAGATGTTACTTAGATACCATAGCTATGCAAAAAGTGAAATAGTAAGATTGCAAGCGTTCATCTAAATTGTTATATTAGGTATTAGGTATTGTTAAACTTATTCAATAATGACTAAAAATACTATTTTGTTCGGCTTTCTAGCACAAACAAGTAATCATACGGATTGCTAAAGGACTCACAATCCAAAAGACATTCCGTGTAATGAACAGACAAAGCAAACATTAGGAAACTCAAGGGTGAAAACGCGTGAAGTAAAAAGTTAACAAATTTCTTTATCATTCACGAAACCGGCTGTATGTTTCTTTGTGTCATTTATAAGGTTAAGCAAGTTAAGAGACACGTGTACTTGTATCGACAATGTTTAGATTTCCTCTGGTACGTTTCCTCAAAATATACTCTTCAAAAATTAGAAATAGCCATTGCCTGTACAAGTCACAGTCAATTTAACCCAGTTCAAAGTAATTTCCGGTTAACTGCAAGTTAGTAATGTGTGAAACCAACTCGTGAAACCAGCATCTCTCTGCATCTCTTCGGCATGGACTTTATCAAAACACATATTTATCCAGGGACTTCGATGGTGGTTCGCGCTCGCACACGTTTGTCCAGTTTTTCCCGTTAATGTTCGATGGGATCCAAATTCTGCGATTTGGAAGAACAAGGCAACACATTAATGTTATTCCGCTCAAAAAAGTCTCTAGTTAGTTGTCTTCCTGGAATAATTTCCTATAGTGGTCGATGATTGGAAGAAAATTTGGTTGAAGGATGTCGTCTCTGCACCTTTTGTTGCGCTGAGACGTTAACTTGCGTTGTACGTTCACAAACTTTGATTTTCTGGCATCTGAGATCGCCTCCCATAACATGACGCTACTTCCACCGAATTTATCTACTTCCTGGACACATAACCGCTCGAATGGTTCATTTCGTCGGCGGTAAATACGTGTTCGACCATCAAGCTTCTTTAGCAGGAACCGCAACTCGTCACTGAACCAGATTCTGCGGCAGTTCTGGAATGTCGAGATCCTCAACGTGTTGACCGTCCCAGTCTTTTCCGTCGATGTAACACCGTAAAAACCGGAATAAAATACGGTCTCATGTGTCTCATTGCATGTTGTCGGAGCCGGTTTCTGACAGTTCCGGAGCTGATTCTTCGAAATACATGTATCCCGACTGATGTTGTTGTTGTGAATATTCGATCTTGACGTGCTGTGGTCATGTGTGGTCTGCCACTTCTTGGAAGGGCATTAGTCGTACCCGTCTTTTGGAATCGAGGCCATAGTCTGGAAATGGTACTCACATTCACGGTTTGTGCAAGCTCATTTTTGGAGATTCCAGTCTGTATTCGTCCGATTATGATGTTTCTGGTAGCAGTATCCAACCGTGGCATGCGCATGGGATAACGTGTACGTTTTGACTAGTGTTTCCATCAAACCTGTTCCTTTTATACGCTACCCATAGCCGGATGAGTAGTCCACGTATCTGCCCTCGTACTTACAAAAGTTCGCGTCAATTTACGGTATATGCACTTTTAAAATGTCATGTTTATAATGCGGCAATATGTTAAGTGCAAAGAAAAGACGATGAACTATTTAAAATTACCTGTACATTTAAAAAGTCCACAATTGTCATTTTAAATTATAATTGATAATTATTTAAAAATCTTTTTTTTTAAATTAACGTACATGTAGCTATCCGTTTCCTTTTTTGATTGATTGGATGTCTGCTTTACGTCCAGCGAGCAGTATTTCAGCTATATTCAGGACGGGAACAAGTTAACAAACAATAAATCAACGGAAAATGGGGGTGGGATGGATCACAGGGAATACAATTTTGACTGCCATAGGAAAAGTATAGAGTTTTGGGTAGGGTCTGAGAATTTAGCCTTTTGTAGCGGCTACAATGAGCCTACTCTTTTTCGAAATCTACAAAAGGGGTCTTTATCGTGCAAGGAGCGTGGCACTCTCCAAACACGTTACCCACTACGGTCCGTGGTCAGGCTTTCCGTATTATGACCTGACAACCCCCCAACGAGAGGGTCTCCCCTATCCGCCACCCGGGTACGAGCTGAGCTGCTCTGTGGGTTGAGCACTGGGAACCCTCCCAGTATGGTCCCAGTCCTTTTTTGAAGAGTATGTAAACAGTAATATATACCACATAAAGTCTTGATAAATAGTAGCACATACCATACACATTCTCGAGAGTTAAATATTTTTTTCAATATTTTTGCTCCTCTATTTTTACACCAATAAACGTAATAGTGTAGTATAATATTTATTTTGCATCATTTTTATACAAACCTTTTCATTCAGACCAATTTTGCATTTGTGAACTCATATAGTATCCGACGGGTGTCTAGTAAGAGGCAAACACTGCTTACTTCTCGTTGCTAATTTTTAAGTTTTATATCTGCATTCTCTAGATTGATATTTGTCATGTTCTATTGTGGCCAAATTTTTCTTCGAAATGTGTATCCCGTCTTTGTATCCTTTATTCTCAAATAATTGTATTTGTTTTCATAGAAAATGGGCAAACAGCGGGCAAAACTCTAATTATGAAACACGTGACAATTCAAGAGGTAATTGTAAATGAACGTTCCTGATCGTTTATCAAATTGATTACATTAATGTTGAAACCACAAGAAATTGAATTGTTAGATCAGTGCAGTTACCAATGATAGAATATTTATAAAAGGTAATGTATAAGTTATCTATGTCAAATTCTACCATTGATGTTCACACTTATTACATTATTTTTAAAGCAGCGTCTATATTGAATCGCAAAACTCAATAGACATGATACATTTCAAATAAATACTCAATTGCACTATCATTACTATTACAGTAAAGTTAAGAACAACAATAGTTCAAATTTACATTTTCATTTTTTGCTCGTTTACGTTATAATATTCGTTTTATTATTAGTTGAGCTGCATTTTTATGATGAAGCAAATAGGCTTAACCTTACCCATACAATGTCACCTGTATATGTCAACACATCTATTGAGTTGGTAAGTTAATTTTTAATATTTTTTAATATTAATTTTTCTATATTTAATAATCCTGTTAAATAATAACAAATAACCACATTTACAGTGTATTTTGATTATATTTAAAAACAAAAAAGACTTGCCGTTTGCATAATTTCTGCATAAGACTAGACCTTCGATATTGGTCTGAAAATATTTTTGACTATTTTTCGTCAAGTGTATATCCTAAACCGGTAACGGGCTTTAACCTGAAAAACCACAATTGGATAAAATAGAATTTTTAATAAACAGACAGTATTAAGGGCAATTAGTCGACTTATGATACCTGAAAAAACATAGATGGTCGGCCTGAAAAATGTCAAAGCTTCAACTTAACAACGTTTTCCAAATGAATAATTTACACAAATGAGTTCTCAAATAATGTCTTCAGGATCAGTACGCATATGCAGAAGAAAACTCGCATCACTACATAAGTTGTACGTGTTTCTTTTCAAATACAGACATCAAGTCAAAGCGATATGGATACGACGTTTACGATGTACGATGCTCAAGATTTCATGCGGATTCTACAAGACAAATCATCCTTATCGAGAAACATTAGAAAAGATTATGAGGTGTTTTAATATAATTGCAACATTGTGTACTAAAATGTGTTCTTTTCTGGGTTTTTAGTATGTTGAATAATTTTGCATATGCATTTAACGTGATGAGATGGAATATTAACATTTTGTTGTCAAAGTAACTATAAGCGTATTGGGTCTTTTACCACTTGTAAGGATCGTATTAAGCGTTTACATGCGGCATAAGGTACAAAGGTTATGACACGCAAAAAGCTCGCTCAATCTTAACATAATTAATTAGCTGTATGCTGCTCCGGAGATTGGATCCAGTTATAATAGGAATCATATTGATGTACTTGCATATTTGAAGCTCCCGTTAAAAGTCATTTTACTATTTGTACAAGACTTTTTGAGTATACAAAGTTTCTGTGAAAACCATTTTATCGTTATTGCAAGTTAATAGAATCCTACACTAGGAATTAGCACTCAATATTTAACTATCGTCCATTTGTAACGAAAAGCAGTATTCTACACTGTAAGATGTTTAAGATTGCTTTACAAATCTTTAGTATGTAGCAAAACATTGAAAATCATTATTGTCCATTTCAGGTACTCACTAGTATGTCTATTTTGAGGGCAGCAAGTGATTACGAAAATGTTAATATTAAAACAGGTAAATATTAGCTTTCTAAACATAAATAATACCATTTATTTACATAATTTTAGGCATTTTATTACAAAACTCATATATTGAAATTTTGCTTTCTACTACATATGACTGATATTGTCCAACAACAATTTCATTTATAATATAAGGATTTTTTTCACGTTTTCGATACATTACGGAAGAACAAAGTAATACAATAATTGATGCATAAGTTAGTGCCTATATATAGATAAATTCAGCAGTTCCAAAGATTGTTTTTGGAAGAGGATTATACATATTCATATATATTCTTTATATCAGTTGTAAATAATAGGTAGTGTAATTATAAAAATAGATGCATACATATTGTGCGCATGTTTTCACAGGTGCAACTATAGTTGACGAGTATACAAATAAAGCTCTTATAAAGGTGTGTTGGTGTTATTTATACTTACAATTATAATCTGCGATCTTATATATTTATAATAAAGCTACAATACATAACCAGCTAACTCATACTATTAATCGTAATATGCATATGATATAATTTCTTTTTCCTGTTTTCTTACTGATGTCAGTTTACAGTAACAAGCGATTTTTTTTTGTTACATAGATTTAATCCTACCTGTCAATATTCAGGATTTGCATAATCATAATTTTATCGTTTAAAATGTCGCTCAAACATATACAGTAATAGCTACAAACGTTATAGAATTTCTCACTCTAATATCTTATATCCATTTAATGTAAATGGCATTATAAGAAGACTGTAGATTTCAAAATCAGCATACATGATTTACATCAGGAAAAGTTGTCGACAATACTAAAAACAATTTATATGTACATATATTTTTAAATTTGAATGAACACAAAGTTCATGTTAATTTATCAATTGTTGTATGTTTTAGTTCTGTATTTCGTTAGCCAGAGCTTTGTTTTTAGATTTTGTTTTTTCATTATGACTATAAATCCTTTGATTCATTGAGATGTTAAATAATCTTTGTTTTATGTGGTTTAAAAAACATGTTCTTTCAGTAATGTTTCTCTTATATTATAACGCTGTGTTTGTGTCCAGTGATTACCAACAACTTTAATAATCAGGATTAATTGCAATGTACTAAGGTTCAAGTTAAAGTATCACCTTTTTGTGGACTAGTTTGGGGAAGTGTTTAAAAATTGTTATAACGGGGAAATCTCTTATTTTGAATGTTTAATGTGTATATTCGTGCTATTGTTTTAATAGAAGCATGATGATGGGAGTGGATATATAATAACAACAGTACCTGATCAGAATGTCATTGATAGTTTTTGGACTATGATCACCAATTACCATGTTGGCTATATTGTTCTTCTTTTACAGGAAGTAGAAAAGGTAACTGGTTTTTTTGCAATCTAGAAAAAGAACTTGTATAAGAAAATGCCTCAAGTTTCAAGGCATCGAAAACCATGCTGTGAAGTCTATGTTCATATATTTATTTGGCATATTTTTGTGTTTTTGTTTTAATAAATTACATTAGAAACATCGATCACAGGACTTTCTGTTTGTAACTAATATTTTATTTTTGAATGCGTAATTAGATGATTTTTGTATTTAAACTACATGTATTACGATTGAAGAACTACGATAACTGCATGAATGCATTTGAGTATTTTGCATCTGCTTGTTAAAACATTTGTAATTATTTTATTCCTTTACATATTGTAGATATGTGAATTCTTCCCAAATACCATTGAATCAATCAATACACAGTCATTTAAAGTGGAAATATGTGCCTTTGAAAAAATTCAGTATGGCATTTTTGAATTTGTTTTGGATATTTCAAATAAGGTATGTTGAAAAAGATATTTGACTAGAATTCAATTCAAGTCGGTCATAATGCGTTTACTTAGATTATATAACTTTTATCATATCAAATTATGTGAAAACTAATTTAAGCAAACACTTCTTAATAAAGTCTAACGTGTTAAAAATATCACCACCATTACAGAAATCTCCCAAAACACTAATGGTTGTTTCAGTACAAAAAATAAACTCTTACAGTCGTTAAAAAGTATAATTAAATGTACAAAATTTACTTCTAGAATCTGCAGTTTGCATACAAATAAATGTGCCTTAAATGAAAGATTTAATATTCAATTGTTAAAGCAGAAAAATAAAGGCTTCGAACTAATTTTACTTTCATACACAATAGGATAAAAAGACAGTACAGCAAGTTAAACTGTACAAGACGACTGATTGATTGGAAGGTTGGACACATACATCCATCTATCGATGCCATATGTGAACTACTAAATGTAATGAGCAGAAAAGAGATTGGGCTTGTAGCCTTAACTGGATGGTTAGCATTAATATACCTTTTTGCATTTTCCACAATCTGTGAATCATAATTATTGCTAACAATTGTCAGAAGTTAGCGTTATAGCAGAGGTTCGTGAGTAACTATTGTGCATTTAGATAACATTGATAATAAATGATAATATATTTGGTACTTAATACTTTTGCATATAGTTAAGTTAAACAATTGTAAATCAATCTGTAATTACAATTACCTAGTAGGAAGAAAAGGATGTTTCTTGTACTCAAAATTTAGTCGCAGTACTTTATAATTTGGAACGAATTACAGACTCGTGGAACTAAACTAGAAGTATGACAACACAGCTGACCGTCAAAGTTTTGGCCAACCCAGGATCTCATCGTCACCCCAAGACCACTATATAAGAGAAGCCTTAGATAAGAGGTTATACGGTGAGAGATACAGCAATATTATCAAATATTACAAGAAAAGCGGCACAAAAAGGCAGGAAACGCCAATTAGGAAAGGTTTTTGCACAAGACATTCATACGTTGACGCAATACTAAGACTCCGGAAGCAACTTGTAGGAGTCCGATGATGCAAGATACCAAGGCGGTTGGATGCGCTAAGCTGGAGAATAGTATGTATCAGCGATCAATAAATATTCCTGCTGCATACAAAATATAGATGTATAAGTGTCTTCAGTCGCTGTTATGAGAGGATTGCAAGTAACTGCATAGGAAGTGTGATGAATCTGGCAGCCATAGCCTATTCTCAATTGATATTAATCGCTGGCAATCCTAAAGAACCCCAATACGGCAATTTGGTTTTGACACCACTTACAAGTACGCAATATAAATCCTTACATAAGTTTTTAGTACAGCAGCGATCGGTCCTTCAAACCTGGTGCTATTGTTTGGATAGACTCGTTTGCATTAATCAATTATTTGCCTCAAACTATATCTTGTCCCGCAGCGGACCGTGTTACAGGTTATTGCTTGACACAACATATGTTGACTAAGTGAACATCTGAACGCTATGAACTTTGTGGTTATAAAATTTGACTTCGAAATAAACTTTACACACTTTACAACCAATATGTAACTTTTACTCCTGAATATTCTGCTGTATATAATTTTTTTAAGAAGAAGAAAGACATAAATAAATTAAATTTACATAGAATACTAATAAGCTTAATGTTTTCTTCCTTAATAATTGCATTGTTTACATTTTTGTGTGTTGATGTTTGTACCTAGCTGGATAACAAACAAATTGACATCTTTTAACGTGCAAGTCATAGCATATCAAGACGTGAGAACGAAATGTGTATGGAATGATAAACACATGACACAGTAGAAAACAATGGTATAAAACACACATAAAATGAAAGATGATGACCACTTTCCCAAATAGCAATAGTGATTGAAATCATATCCTCATTTTTGGCTTGATCGCCACAGATGAGTCTTGATTAGACAAAAAGGGCAGCTGAAGAAGTAACGTTGGTATCTGGATCAGTTTGTTACTACTATTAATGTAAGCAGACAATTGTGGTCTAATTAATTTTTGGTTTGGTTTAGAAGCCTGGTTATAATATTGTGCAGTTGAAAGGCGGGAGATATGCGGTGAACGGGCGGGACAAATATCGTGCCTATACCTTTGAACCCAAATCCCTGAACCTTCATAATATGTTTCCACACATTAGAAGTTTTGTGCTTTTTATTAGCGATTTTATAAAAAAAATATTATGTTTCCCTGTAGCACTCATGTTACAGCACGCAACCCAAATTCCTGAAACATTACAGAAACATTGCACGTGTATTAAATTTTGGGCAAATGCTGTCATTGTTTGGAGAATTATTCTCACCTTTCAACACATTTTTCAACAATCTTTTAGAAGATGGTGCCATGTTGTGTAAACATATTCTACTATAGTTTTTTAAACTAATAAATTGCAAACTATCATTTATCAAGGCACTTGAATTCCATCTTCCACTCCAGACCTTTGCGATTTATTTATTTATTTATTTATTTATTTATTTTAGTTTTGGTGTTGGCTTTCCTGTGTGTGGGATTCTTGGTGTTTGTCATGAAGTGTTACATGCAATAAACAATAATAAAGATTTCAACATGCTACAAATCGCTGTCCAACTTAAACAGATTAAAGCAGATTTGTTTCAAACATGTGTAAGTCCTTCTGATACATTTTCCCACTGTTCTTAAAACCAATCTTAAGGACCAAACAATCGGGCCCACCATATATATAGACGAACTTTAAGTGATGCCTGATATGAAACAACTTCGACAGAAGTTTTCTTACAAATAACAAAGACTATAACAATATATTGTAAAACTTTACTGTGTTTATTTTTATTTTTTTGGAAAAAATTGTTTATGGAAAACATTATCACGTCTAGCATTTATAAAACGCAATGGTTATTAATAAATTATATGATGTTTTAATCATACACGTAATATTTGCATGTTTCCAATCGTTGACATGAAAGTCGTAAAATATAATATGAAACGATATGATCAACTCTAGACTAAGCTATGGGTTTAAATTTTTTAATTTTGTATTTTAGGAGGAGTATAACCTTTGTTACAAAGTCAGTCGCTTCCTACAGAACGAACATACATATGCAGTCATCGACTAATATGTAATATGTAATAATCAGATTGTGATAGGAAATCTGGATGAAGCTACTGGTTTATAATGGAGATTTTGTATTTGTATGTGTATGTTGATCTGATCTTAACGTCTTTACTGTTTCTTTAGAAATGTTTTTATATTTTTAAATTTTACTTTTTATAAATGTATATGCTATCTTGTATTATTGCATAGTCCAATTAAATTTTTATTACGAAACATTGTATTTTAAACAAATTTTTTAAATGCATGGCATATTATCATTGATAGAACTAGCTAACCATATGCTTACAGTATTCTTTTTTTATTATGTTTCAAGCAAAAATGCTTTTTATTGGACATTGACCACGTGTTAATTTCTAGAAATTTTTATTTTAGCACCACCAACACCCTCCATTACAGCAATGACTATTATTTATTTTAATATTTATGTGTTTTGTCGGCCAGTAAATGTGAAAAAAGCTTGTTGTCTGATTGCTGGAATTGGGTAAACGACCCTTTTTTTAAAATGGGGTTCAGTTTTATCAGGGGAAATCAGAGAATCACGTTAAGGTTGTTTAGCACATACTGGCTGCCGCGTCCCCGTAATCGCAGTGTTGACAGACCACGTGATCAATTGTAGATGACTGATTACCTTTACAACTTGGCCTTTGATGCACCAAAATATTGCGACTAGTGATAAAACATAGATGACACGACTAATACTGCCATATGTTTTCATACACTAGTGACGTTATGGGTGTTTGTAGCATAAGGTTATTCCTTGTTAGAGTTGATAAGATTGCACAAAAAGTAAGTGGGAACTTAGTGAACAACAGGTCATGCTAAAGTTTTCATGTAGTATTTGGCTTATGAGAGTTGTTAATCATAAACGGGCGTATTCACTATTTTTATTTTTAATAAACTCTGCAAAAAGTAATGAACTTTATATTATATTTTTCTTTTTTTTAACAAGTACTATTGCCTACATTAGAACTACATACTACTGGTTCATATGGTAAAGATAATTTGAGCGTCCATAACTACATTAAAATCACTCACCGCTTCGACCAACTTAAGAAGTTTTTATAACGACTCTTTTCCTCTAAATTTTTTAAATGTCTTTGCAACTTCCAGTTTGAAGACCTTCTTGCTTTTGATCTGATTTTGTTCACCAACTTTTCAAAACCAAACATATTAAAAACAAATATTGTTCTGTACGAAGTTATCTCCCCAAACATCAAAAAATTGTCATCAAGTAATCTCCGAAACAATAACAGATAGAGGAAAACAGATTGGTGGGAAATGTAAAGGAACTAATGAGAAAACTTCATGCATATTATCTAAATTATATGATAAAATAGAACATATAATTTAGGTGTTTTATGACAAGTGTTTCAGTCGACACTGCGAAACCAAAACATTATTCCTAACTGAAAATGAAAACCTTCTTATTGTATCATCTCTAGAACTATAATATATATAGATAGAGGAAAACTGATGGTTTGTAAATGTAAAGCAACGCATGAAACATATTTTTTTAAGATTATCAGAATTTAGGTAGAGGGTATATAGGCACCTGACATTGGAATATTTTCCTTATTTGTTGGTAAAAACCTGCAAACTGTAAGTCTAAAAATATAAGGTCTTCACCAATGATCATGGAAAGACTTGAAATTTAATATGGCATTAACTTCGTGTTTGATAAATAAGTTCCGGTTTTAAAAAAGTCACCTTTGAATGAATTCCCTTTCGGAAGTCCCTATAACCCATATGTTTCCCGATTAGGGACACTATTTCCTGCTAAAAATATTCATACATTTAATTATATTTAATGTTTATAGAAACCTAAACGTTTCATTTAAATTTTATTTTCATATTTTGAACCTTTTCTTAAACTTAAGTGTTACATTAAATTCATCTTTAATAATGGTTTTTTCCATATTGTTTCTGTATTTATATTTATGTTTTTTGTCATCTTGATGCTTGTTTCTAATGTAGAAAAAGGACTATTATAATGTTGTAATAACTTGTACCCAATCTCATTTCGCTTTGATAATATACAAATAAAATATTTAAATATAATATTATTGTTAAAAAACATCGCCAAAATACATGGGAAAATTGCATTAATATTAATTACTATATCTGGCATTATCAGTTATAATACAACAAAACGTGCTGGTCACTTACAGAACTTCTGAAAACGTGCAACGGGTGGCTAAATCATCGGTAGAACTTTCGTTTAAAAAACCCATGTATGCATCAAATAATTTGTACTCGTACCAACAAGATTGAACAAAATTGTACGTAACGTTATCATCGGCGTCTTCAGGCTGGTCAGTCAAAAAGTGAGTTATCTCGTTATTTCAATAACCAACAGAGTTCGATTTCACGTCTTTGGTTGCGGTTTCGCAAGACTGTGTCATTGCAAGATCGTCATAGAAGTGGCTAGCCACGATAAAAAACACCGGTGCAATACAGCCACATCCGGGTTTTCTATCTGCTAAATCGAACTGCTATGCTGACCACCACTGCTTATAATGTCGCTGGTTTGAGGAAAGTATTCCAGACAGTCCGACATATAATACGACGAAGCATAGTGCAAGGAGACCATTTTTGCCCCGTTATAACTCCAAATCATTGACGGTGATGTGTTTGCTGATGTAGCGATTTAAAGGTGTGGGCTTCTAGATACTGAGGAAGTACAGGATGTAGACAGTTCCTATGGTGGAAGCGTCATACTGTATGGGCAATATTTGAAAATAACATTCAGAAAAATTGTTAAGATGAGTTAAAGTTTGACGATTGAGCGTAACAGAGACTCTACCCTGGCACAACAACTGATGCAGGCTGAGTTCCTTGAAGGCTTGCAAAGAAAAAAGACAAGACACTGATCCAGTCCTTTAATTTCACATTCCGCTATATTAATGATGTTTTGTCCCTCAACAATGATAAATTTGGTGAATATTTGCATTCAAAGTACCCTAAAGAGCTTGAAATTAACGACCAATACACTAAGGTGGGCTTCTTACTTAGACATACTTCTAAAAATAGACTCGGAAAAACTACAAACATCTCTACTACAAACGTGATGAATTCAACTCTCCGACTGTCAACTTCCCGTTTATCGACAGCAACATTACAGCAGCTCCAGTGCATTATTCTAGATCCTGCGATCGGTATTCCGATTTTCTGCCCGACCACTGCTGTTGACTGCTAAACTAGTCAAACAAGGGTTTGTTTTACCTAGGTGATGTTATCTCTCCAGAAATTCTATGGTCGTCACCTTGACATAATTGATCGTTATGCGAAATCAGTGTATCAAATACGATCTCACATTTTCGCTGAGTCATAGGGTAATGATTCCTATTGCTGGATTTGACTTTTCCCTAGACTTGACAATGAGTAACTCGAAGGGTGTCTAATTAGAGGCAGGCACTACTTACTCGTCCGGAGAACCTGAGTGCACCCATGGTTTTTTATTGAGTTCGTTTGTTTTGTTTGAATGGTGTTTTAACGCCACTTTCAGCAATTTTTCAGCTATATCATGGCGTCCAGTTTTTATTGGGGGAGGAAGCCGGAGTACCCGGAGAGAACCCCCGACCTGCGGTAGGAAAACTGGCAATCCTTGTCAATTAAGATTGGGGTCAAGTACACCCTGCCTGCAGTGAGAATCGAACCCGCAATCTCAGTGTTGACAGACCACGTGATCAATAGTAGACGAACTACCTTAACCACTCGGCCACCGCGGCCCCTATTGAGTTCGTGTTACTCTCTTTTTTGTGTTTTTGGTTTTTGTGTTGCGTTTGTCTATATCCGGATTTGTTACTGTCCCTTGACTTTTGACTCTTGTTGTTCGTTCGTTTTCTTTGCTATTTTTCTTTATACTTTATTCATAATCGTGGCATTGTTGTTAAAATTTGAATTCCGGACGTGCACAATTTCTGAATCGATTTGGTAACAAAGTTCATCCGGATCAAATTTGTCCGGATTTATTGCATTAGCTGGGATCAAATTTTTGACCGATATGATCTACAATTCTACACTCCACAATTTCAATTTTTGTCAACAATGCCACGATTACTAAAAAGTGTTAAAATTATTTAATTAGACATTTTAGAAATGTCAGCAAAACGGCGGAGAAAGGAAAAAATATAAATTAAACAAAGATAGCAGTTTAATAGCGGAAAATATGTATAAATCCTACGAGTGTTTTTGCTCCATTACGATTAATGAGACCTCTTTGTAGTTCCGTCCATATAATAAAACAAGGAATAACATTATTGTAGCTACGTATTCGCAGACTGGAATATTTTTAATTTAGTGTTTTCTTTTGTTTGTTTGTTTGACTAATGTTTAACGCCACTTTTAATTTTTTTAGCTATATCATGGCAGGAAAACTGGCGATCCTTGTCAGTTAAGATTGGGGTCGAGTATACGACAAACCTGAGATATAAACCTGAAACCTCAATGTTGATAGACAGGTGATGAATGGCAGACTACCTGCCTTAACCACTATTCATCAAAGGAGCCCAATTAGAAAATCATCACAATTGTAAATTTAAAAAATATAACACAAATGTATGTTTTAAAATTGCATGTATTGACAATTTTTAGTATTTTTACTCTTGTGCATGATTCACTTCTATAAACTGTATTTATATGATTAAATAATCAATTTACTTTCAAAAATATGAATATACTTCAACTTGTGAGAAATGGCGGTTATTCAATTTTATCTGGTCACAGGTAAATTACAGATACAGTCAGTAACCACGTACTGACATTTATCCCCGAATTTATTGGGTCACTAGATAAATTACGGATAAAGAAAGTAACAACTAAGATTGACGTTATCCTATCAGGAGGTAAAATACCGATAAAGTAAGTAACAACGTCCTGACATTTATCAACATGAAGGTAAAATTACGGAAGTCAGAACAATGTACTGTCAATTTGCACCGAATTTATCGAGTCAGTAATTGAATTACGGAAAAATTAGTTTGTCAATAGGTAAATTGCCGATAAAGTCAGTGACAATGCAGGGTAATTATAACCGAAATTCAATAGGAAGATTACCGATAAAAGAGATAACAGCCAATATTGTAATAAACTCTTGACAGTACTTTCTTCATTTCTCTCTGTCCCATATTCCCAAGCATATTTACAGTTAATAATGCATGGCCTCACAAGTGATCTTAATTGGCTAAAAAAGGTAAATCTACTGGTATTTACTTGCTTTAAACGTGCGAAATTCTTGTCTTATCCACCTTATGAATTTTCTAACAAAGATTTGTGTACTTTCCTCAAACTTATCTCTTGATGTGAGCATCGTGAACATATATAGGAAATGCCTTCCAAACATGTTGGGGCCTCGCAGGCTTGATCGAAAGAAATCTTGACAAAACAAAAAATAACATCGAAATCATGATGCATATGTTAGTTTTGTATTTTGTTCAGGCCACATCTCTTTATACTTAAGCCAGTCTGGGTCATTTTAATAAGACTTATCTTTTAGTAATACACCTCTTTGGTGTAATTTAATAAGATGGCAATGAAGTTTATATTATTTCAAATATTTCAACGTTTTATAATAAAAAAACTTCATTGTATAAAGAACTTACAAATAATGTCAGATTTATATCTAACCATTCTGTCCTCTGCTGGAACATATATTGGAGGATTTCGAAATGCTAGTGTCCATATTTCTGTCGAAATTCTTAAGAACTTTCAAGCCTGCATTGAATTCTTACAAAATTTATACAAAATACCCCGTTTGCAATATAAAATAAACTTTTCGTTTTTTCTAAACAAATGTTTATGGAGGATTTACACTTTGAATAAAGCTTGAAAATGATGAGTTAAGGTTGTACAAGTAAGTGAATTTTAAGTCAGTCGGACTATGATACCTCATTTACCAGTAAACAGGGGTTTTCTTGAGGTGACCTACAGTCACTCCAAGTATCAAAGCCATAGGTCTAGAAACAAATTTTAAGGTTTAAAGAAACTGTATCAGATACCCACTTTATGTTTATAATAGAGTTATATACTTCAGAATTTTCAGTACATTTTAAACATAATCTGTTGCATATACTGACATCATAATTGGAATACAGCTACATAATAATCAGTTACACATTGTAAGTTTATTTGAGGTACATTTGTTGGACATGTATTTCCTGTCTGGAGAAATTTGGATTTTACTTTCTTGTAATTGATACACGTATTGTTATAATGCTTATTACTTCCTTTAAAATGCCCTTGGCAGAATAATATTCCCATAATTGTCTTGATTTAATTGGAAATAGGTGTAAAAATTTTACCGTTGTACTTGATAAACCCAATAGAAATTTTTTTTTCAAGATACATGTATACGGTCCATATTTTATACTTATTTATGCCGTTTTTTACATATCACAAATCGTCCTTGACTTTTGCTACGCCAATTTTTCGCGACTTGTACATAGTAAGTAGCTATTTTTGATTCTATAGGGATCTTGCGTTGGTTACAAAAGCTCGTCTGCTTTATTAACGTTAATTAGTGGTATTTGGACAAACCTCAACACTTTTCCCGCTTCAACAGCAGACGGCATTACCAGAAGAAATTCGAATAGACAACAATGGACTGCTCCTTACGTACTATTTCGTTCTAATTTAGGTCAAATTTTGCTATGGAAAATCTCCCTATCAAAATGAAAAACGACACATTTAAAACGTCGGTTAACTGTGAAAAATATTTGTTGATTTCAAAATATGATTTTGTATCTACAAAAAGACCATGAACTAGACCAAACGCCTACAGCACTTTTGAAAATGCTTTGAAAATGTCTGTGTTTTGAAAACTCCTTGATGATCCAACAAAACAGTTAATGCCACAAAGACAAAAGAATCGTCCGGATATCATCTTTCTGTAATAGTTATGTTTCTGATTTCTGATTTCGCTGTGCTGTTAAAGTTAATTTTTTATGTCCGGTTGCATATGCAAAAGACTGTCTTGAAAAGTTTCTACATATTTTTCTTGGATTCACTAGGTTGCTTAGTTCAATATTTAGTATGTTAATTTGTAACAATGGATTGTATGTTATGAACAATTTTCATATCTGTCAAACTTCTAGTTAATGTTGATCACATCCGAGTCGTTTGAACATTGTATTATTTATAAGGAAAGTCTCTTAGGGTATTGACATGTGGATTAAAATTGCACGTGATATTAATTAAACACCAAAAACAAGTCTTAGTTTTTTCCAAAAATGATTACCTAAATTCCGCAATAAAAGGAGTAGGTGCCATTTAGTGATCATTCTGTTTTCCATGCTTCCCTCTTTCGGTAACAAATCGTGTGTGGGTATTATTTTTTTTCCTTCTTTTTGCTTACAAAGAATCGAGCGGATATTGTGTTGCCTCTGTCTGACCATCCTGACATCCGTCCTTTTCCGTTCTTAACATTTTCTTGTATAGACTGCATAGTCAACATCTTTCTGAGGATTCGAATAATATGTGTACTTTGTATATAGTTAGTATAAAGTTGTAAAGGCCTAAACCAATATTTATTTAAAGGTCAAAGGTCAAAAGTTAAGATCATAATTGGAGTTATTTTCTTTCTTTTCAAGAATGGCTAAATATTATAACTGTGTCCTTCGTAATGTTAGAACTAAGCAGACCCTCTTTCAGTTTCTTTATGTAAACAAAGAACTTCAAGGAGTCACGCTATCTGTTTTACGTGTATAAAAAAGGGGTTCTAAACTGTTTGTTCCATCTTAAGCTGAAAGATTTTAAGCGTTTGTGGATGGGCACATTTCAATACCAGCAGGAGCAAGATATTGACGTCAGCATTTAGAAGATAATACAGTGCTTAAGTCAGAATCATACATTAGTATAAATACTCAAACTGGACCTTTTTTGGTTAAACTACTCAACCATTGAGAGAGGCTTGTATTTGATCTCATAACACAATGAAGATATAAATGATGAAGGATGTAAGAATCTAACTTGCATATCTTATCAACAGTTTGATTATTTATCTTTTCATATTATGATCCATTTTAAAAAATCTCCATCAAGAACTCCCGAGAATCAATTGGTAATTTTTTGTTTAATGCAGCTGAAATGTGTCCATGGAAACAGATGTTTACAACTGTTTTCAAGAAAAATATTTCAGTCATTCATACAGTTCTCCAAGCAAACATTAGATCACTTGTACCGGTGCATTTGAGATTTGAATCACTTAAAGTAGAAATGATCATGAAATACACACCATACCACTGACAAAACTTTACTTGATGAGGCAGAAGGAAGTGTCATTTTAGTTTTAAATGGGACTTACATAATACATTTAATTAAGTAACAATGTTTCATTCTAAAGACGTTCATACAGTATGCATTTTAAAAGACTATTTGTAAAGCCAATGGCGATAGTGACTAGAACTGTATATTTGGATGCTATCCATGGTCTATGCCTTGCTTAAAACATTGATGCAGCCGTATTAAATCATATGCTTCAAGGTTTATTTAACAAGGTGTCATTTTTGTGGTTGATCGTGGCTTCATTGGCTATTTAGAAATTGTAGAAGGAAAAAAAACCGGTTACCTGTATGACAGTTGCAAAATGTATTATATTTGGCAGAGCAATTGTCTGGATAGTAACACATTTACTGTCTATATTTAAATTGCCAACGTTAATACTATATTTATGTACAATTGACCTACCTTCCAAACATTTTTTATGTATTTGAGAAAAGATGGGTAGTAAACACAGCTAATGCCAGAATAAGGAACCTTAAGTATTAAGCACTGTCTTCGTCTTAAAGTCACAGCGAAGCCTTAAATATGGAGCAAAAGCTTACACCTCACAGCACGTTCAGGAAGACCCTTAGCAAGGGCTTCAGTAAAATTCTTTGCTAAAGATAATGCTACACATTTGCATTAAAGCATAAAATTGTGGAGTCATCAACATATTAAAAGCGATACGAACGAAAGAGTAAATAAGCATGTTTATACCAAACAAATACTCATTCTAAAATATTATATATATTAAATTAGCTTTTAGTTAATTCTTTCGCAGATTATCATAGATATTGGTGGTAAAGGAAACGTAAATTTTGCAAAATCATCCAACATATATCAACATTTTGCTCACTTGTGAAGACAGACGTCGCGAGAAAAGAGATATCATAGAATATATTGCCTAACATTAGCAACGTAACATGGACCCTATGGCATTAAACGTAATTTAAAACAGTGGCCTAAAATTGGTTCATGTCGTAAAACGATGGTAGAAAAAATGTTGAACTGTTTAAAGTATTGCCGTATCCTGGTATATAGCTATGGCTCAATTTTGCAGTTCTTTCTTACGAAGACATTTTAAGTATTTTTCAGTATTAAACGTATATAACTGCTATACTACATAACCATTATGCGGTATACTCCGCTCATAACTAATCTTAATCCTGTATTATTTACGTAAATTGTAGCATTCATATTAATCGCTATGTAATGTTATTGAAATTAATTGATCTTCTATTTGAAATAATTTAAAAACTAATATTTAACCCACTCAACATTTCTACAGGACGCATGAAATGGCTGTCAAAATTGAACGATCATGTATATACACCAATGTTTCAATTCATATTTAATTTAGATGGTAAACAAGAGCGTTTTTTTGCACAAACTTCCTACAGATTCCAATAAGCACCAACCTTACTTCTATTTAATGTGTCTGCATTATTTTATAATTGTAGTTTATTTCATCTACATCGAATGAGTGTATCAGGTTGTAAATAATTGTGCATCGCCAAGGGAAGATACTAATTTCAAAGAATGACACATTTTATTAATTAAGAACAATGTTTCAGATTTATCCAATTTTTCATTTAATACATACAATTTACAGTTATGAATTGTAACATGGCAACTTCCCATCTCAGCTTCGCGCCAGTTTGTCAATAGTTTCGGTCTTTGTCCATTTTCTTCCTATCCTGCATACCTATGTCCTTAAACCTCAGTCTTGGTCTTCCTTGATTTGCTTGCCCCTGACAATTGAGAAAAAAATAAGCTGCCGAGAAAGGCGCTCATGACCATTGTCTCTATTTGTCAAATCCATCAGATTTATATGCAATAACACAATCATCATATAATATCCATGTAGTCATTACAATATCTTTAATTGTGCTCGAGATTCCCACTTCTGGCTGGGTGTACTCGACTCCAATCTCACTTGACAAGGATTGCCAGTTTTCCTACCGCAGGTCGGAGGTTCTCCTCGGGTACTCCGGCGTCCTCCCCCAATAAAAACTGGACGCCATTAAATAGCTGAAAAATTGCTGAAAGTGGCGTTAAACACCATTCATACAAACAAACAATCAATTGTGCTCGATAGTCTTGTCTTACGCCTTATAACAAAGCAGCCAGCACTTTTGCTCGATAGACTTTTCATCGGATATTAATTGATGCATGATGGTTACTCCATAGCATTGGGTTTCTAAACACATCGCTTGCATATCCTCATTTAATGCTTTGTTACTGATAGTTCTGCCCTAATTCTTTATTGTTCACTTATATAATGTTTATTTCCTATACAGATGTCGTTTGGCTGTAAAAGAACAAAAACACTTTGGCGTTTGATAGAGGCACTAAACCTTTTTGATTCTGATTTTAAGACTAACTTGCTGGTTGAAAACCTGTCAAAAAGAGATTACATATCATCTGGACATAGAGCAGCAATGTCACTGTCGTCGACAAAAAGTAATAACTTTACTAGAGAACATGATGTTTTGCTCTTTGTTTTGATTTGTGCTACATTGAACATGTTTGCTTAAACCTTATTTGTTTGTAAACTCTTCTGATCTATCTTCAATGCTACTTCCAACATAGTAGACAATTACAATTGAAAATAGTGCTTTTGGAAGCACACACCTTTGCTCTACTCCATAACTTAATAGCTTACTGATAATTCTTTCAATTCTAAACCACGTTAGCCCGCATGACTGTATGTAGGGCCTCAATGATACCAATAAATTAATGTGTACAACCAAGCTTCATGACAATGGCCAAAGAGCATCCATTAACACTGTATCACATGTCTGTTTGAAGTCCATGTAAAGCGGCATGTTCTGTTCTGAACACTTTCCCTGTATTTCTGTTAAGCAGAGCACCATGGCCGTAGTACTTCACCCACTTCTAAAGCCAGATTCTGGTAATACGTTATGTGAGATGTACGTGTTTATTCGATTCAGAAGAACACGTTAACAATTCTTGGTATCGATGAATGGGAAAACCTGTGTCGTTATAGCCGACATTATCTCATTATGGTCTGGTGGTTGTGCAAGTGATAATAATCTGTTCATAATTTTGTCTTTCTCTTGCAGAATTGTTGTATTATCCACACCCCAGAGTTTATTTTAAGCTCTTTTGCCTACTCTTCCAACCACACGGGTGCAAATCTGAAGTTTGCTCAGAGCTTATCCAGTATCATAATTTGTTTCAATAATTTAACGCGTAGTAAAAACACGTACAACTCAAATAGTTTTGAAAAATTCTAAATTCGAAGTAAAAATGTCGTACTGTAGTATTCCATTTAGTTGATGAAAATGTGAATGTGTAGGAAGGACAACTTGAACAATTTATATTGTTCACAAAGGAAAATATATTTTCCTTGTCGGTATTAAAATTTAATTTTTGTAAAATGACATACATATGAGTAAATATTCTGATAAATTTTAATATATTTTTTGCATGTAAATGTATACAAACATGCATGATGTTGTCGTTTTAATTACAAATTAACGCAGATTAAGCAAGATGAAAATGTGTTTTTTTAGGAACTCAAAATAGTGGTTCCAAAATGTGACATGTTGTTCAATACCCACGCTCTTACAGCTATACATATAATACATAGATATTTAATGTATCCAAATGGAAATACGAATGTCCCGTTCATGCAAATTTGCAAAATGTAGCGTTTAATGCTTGTATTTGTACAGTCTGCTACAAAAAATGAATTTATTATATATACTTCCGAGGCAACAAATGACATAATAAATGCTGATGGAACTTGTTTTTAGTCAAATCTACTGGTGGAATATAATTACTTGATATAAGTATATTTTACCCGGGGTGATAAAGTAGGGAACGCGACGGAGTGAATCCAGAGGATTTGTTTTGCGCTTCGTAGTAAATTTTAAGTGTTCTGCGGCGATTTTAGTTTCGTTCAATGTTTAGTAAATAAGCTATTTATTATTATATTTAACTAGTTTTTATCATTATACAAAGCAATAACACAAAAATTGTTCAATAATAAACATAAAATAGCGTTCACTCTTAAACACAATTATTTATCTATTTCATACTAGACAGTCGTAAAACGAGCCGAGAGGACTATGGATTATGAATCTACGATACAGGAGTCGGAGGTGCTATGCAAGCCGCGAAGGACTGTCAAGTTTTCTACATAGAATTATTTAGGCATTTCTACATTTATTAAATATAGTAGACTCAACACTCAGATTGCAAGGATTCTGACTACCCTGAAGGTGACATTATTAAATTCACCAAGTTCCCTTGGGGGACCGATTAAATTGATTCACGAAAGACGACGTTGTTTGGTTATTATTCAAAATGTTCCAAGCGCTGACCACCAATATGACATTACATACGTGGGGGTGTTATGCTATTTTTTAATGTTGTAAAGTGCAACTACTTTACTTTCCATGTGTAAAACAAATAAACAGTAATTGAGAAGAAAGAAAAACGTTTAATCGTTCTTTTCTATTAATCGATTTTTACCGTACAATTGAGTCAGTCGATTATCAGCGGCTAATGTAAACACTTTATTGTTCATTAAAGGAGACGTAACAAGGTGCAACGATCCATTGGGGGCTTCTAAATGACTAGGTATGATATTTTAAACACAACTATCATAAGTGTTAGTAAATTAAAGGAGGATATCAAAAACAAAAGCAATATTTCTTTTAAATGAACAGCAACAGAATAACAGAATAAAAAAGAGTAATGAAATCATTCACATAAATAGAGGAAAAAACATTTTTATTATTTGGGGGTATTTTGTTACAATTTGAAGTTTTGTTGTGAATAGGACCAAATGAACTAGTATAGAATTCTTATATTTTTTCTAATTTTGTCTGTAATTTTGCAATAAAAAGTACATATAGGGTTGAGGTCGATTTTTCAATATGTTTTATGCGTCGGATTTGTTTTCATTAAAGGGCTTTTAGTTACTTGCCTATGTTTTTTAGCAGCTTTACAGCTTTAGTAATATAAAGAAGGGGTGAAAAGTACTAGATTTGTGAAAGTTAGATACACAAGTTTCATCTAATTTTGGTGGTGTTTTTTCTACAACTTGTCATTTAATGGCTGGTTGAGGTGTAGTGGATCTTTTATAAAAATGGGTTTTTAAGGTTTAATGAGTCAAAACGTGGCTAGATTTTTGTTTGTGTCGTTTGCTGATGATTTTTATGAGATTGTTTTATTGTATAGAAAAATAGCGAAGGAAACCGACCGAACAACAAGAGCCGAAAGTCAAGGGACAATTATAAATCCCGTATAGACAAACATAAACAGCGCAACACAAAAATCAAAACACAAAAAGCAGAAAAAAAGTAACCCGAACCCCCCAAAAAACATGGGTGCACTCAGGTGCTCCGGACGAGAAAGTAGTACTTGCCTCTAATTAGACACCCATCGAGTTACTTATTGTCATGTCTATTTACCCTGCTATTCATCATATCCAAATAACAGTTAGTTTGAAGGAATTAATTCATCATTTCTTTTATCCAAATATGTGGACTACACAGGTATTAGTATTCAGCTGTATTTAGAAATAAATCCTGTCTTTATAAGTTCACACTGATTCTATTAAAAGTATCAAACTATATTATCAAGATGTTGGATTTTTTTATCGATAACAGAGTTCGTGTTTTCAAACAGAGAGTTGGCATACCAATAGGTACCATCTCTTCTCCACTTTTCGTCTTCAAATGAGACAACTTCAACTCCTTTCACGACCGAGTACTACTACGCAACTTGAGTGTATATTAATAGAACTAAAATCTAAACTCATCTTAGACATATTTGAATATTTTTTATATTTTTTTCTTTTTTATTTTGGATCGCAACCAGTATAATGTCTATGTACAATGAAGACAACTCTTACATTTTTCTGGATAAAGCTGCTAGAAGTAAACTAGTATAAAAAATCTTACTAACGATGAAATCCTTATTTATAATTTTAAAACATTAATTCTTTTTTGGATGATAATTATTATGAGGTTCTCTTTGCTTTTAAAGTATATTGTGGTCTTTTTGCATCGGAGCATAGAAAACGAAATTTACATACGACTTCTTGTCTTGTTCATTGAGCATTTATATCCATATTTTAAACAAAATTCCCTTTCGGATTCACTATAATATCTTACCAACCAGGTATATTCCCATTTGTTACTGTTTGTCTCGTGTTTTTTTTAAATTCTGTAAAATCACCCAATGCACTTATATTTTATTGCAAAAAACCAAAAGACAATTGCAGGTTTGTAAAGTTGTGTGGACATATTTATTTCAAAATTGGTTCAAACTGATAATTGCTTATTTGTTTGCAGTACGATTCCAAGAAGAACACATTTAGAATAAAATTTACATGTTTATTAGGATAATTAACAAATTAGTTTTTTTTCTAGTTAACCATTTACATAATACATTTATCATAGTTAGGAATACATTATTATCCCTGTTAGATTGCTTTTTTCGCTTCAAGATTGGCAAGAATAGTAAATCATGGTATCTTAATAACAGGCATCTTTTTTTACCGAACTTTTGCATGTAATTCTTAAAGGTTTACTAAACGTTTGTTTAGAACCTCGTAAGCATTTGATGAATACACATATTTGGCTTGCATATTAAATTCTCAATGCATCCATATATATATATACTTTTTGCTAGTCTATCTAGATTTATTCTGAAAGATACCCATCCATATCTTTGCTGACAGGAAATGATGAGAAAGGTAGACAACTCTTTTCATAAAATTAGCAAAATCATTTGAAGACAAAAGTTTGGGTATACCATTATTCTATATATTACAATGTAATTGGGTGTTCTATTTTTAGTCTGTCACATAATCAGTATTTTGATCTTGTCACATGACTTTTCTGGTGTCATTTTGTATTGAACCAGTTGCAACCTTGACAGTTGTTGCTGATAATAATTATTTGTTTTGCAAATTAGCTACAAAACAATTGTTAAAAGTTACTTTGATTTTGTATGTCACATCAGATTATTAAATAATTAATAAACTTTTAAAATTTACATGATAGTTTTTGTTTGTTCCTTTTAATACTGATGCTAACATTTAGTTAAACAAACAAGAGATTAATATGGAGTTAAAAGCTGTAACACGCTATGCATTTGGTTATTTGTTAACAGATTGTTTATGGAAAATACAGAAAAAGTATAAATAATGTTTTAAAAATATCTGGATTCTAGTTAACAGACTGTACCTGGTTACTTATAACGTTATGTAGATCGTCTCTTGTAAACAGACTCTACCTGATTACTTGTCCACGCTATGCATTTAATTACTTGTTAACAGACTGTGCCTGGATACTTGTCTACACTATGCATCTGGATTCTTGTTAACAGACTGTGCATGCTTATACTGTCCACACTATGCATTTGGTTCCATGGTAACAGACTGCCTGGTTACTTGACCACACTATGCATCTGGTTAACAGACTCTGCCTGGTTTAATGTCAACACTATGCATTTGGTTCCATGTTAACAGACTGTGCCTGATTACTTTTCCACACTATGCATCTGGTTCCTTGTTAACAGACTGTACCTGGTTACTTGACCATACTATGCAATCGGGTCACTTATTACTAAAGTTATATGACGTGATTCAAATGCTTTGAGACCACAACTGTGGTAAAAAATGATTTATGTATAAGCAACACTCGACGAGGAGGGCATGTTTTGAAGGGCTGTTCCAATTACACAACTGTAACTCCCACTAGAAAGCCAGATATTGCGTATCACGTATTAATCTTATAAATAGCGGCACGCGCTATAACTATCCGTTGAAATATATTGTGAGTTACATTGACGGAACAGCAAGTTCATGACGGAAATGATGTTTTCTATATAGGTACGTAAATATCATAAATGTACCGTAATTGTCGTATTAAAATAGAAATAATTCTCTGAGGCTGTGATTTATAATTGCTTTACAAAGGGGGGACCATTTATGTCGTTATTTTATCCCTCGCTGTCGCCTTCGTGAATTATTTCTTAATTAAAATATACACCAGTATCAATTATCTCAAAGAAAAAATAAATGTAGTCTAAAAGAAAATCAGCAATATACAAACTGGTTGATTAGAAATATAATGATCTTTGATTACCCGCCCGGAGGACCTTGATCATCCCAGGTATATAGTGAGGTTTGGGTTTTTGTGTCTGTCCATGACTTATTGTTTAATGAATACGAATCGGTATATCTTCGTTTGTTTGTTCTTAACGTGTTATCCTGATTAGAATGCAAATATTCACGAGTGTCAAAACAGTCAGGTGAACTGAGAAGTCTGAATTCTGAAGTCTGAGCTTTGAACTTAGAAGTATGAAGTCAGAAGAATGAACTATGAAGTCAGAAGTCTGAACAAAGTCTGAACTATGAAGTCAGAAGTCTGAACTATGAAGTCAGAAGTCTGAACTATGAAGTCAGAAGTCTGAAGTATGAATTTACCTCGCGCTTTCCGTAGAATACATTTTGTTATTGTGGCACGATATCTTTTAGCAGAAAATTACCTCGAATGTTTTAAGTAAATTTATACGGGACACATACGATTCCCCCTTTTTCCAGTCGTTCTTCTTTAAGAGGTCCCTTACGTGGACAGCCAATCATGTAAATGGATGTATCCTTTGTTCAAGTCTTCGTAAATGAAGTTTTATATTTTATAACCCAGTCCCTTCGCTTAAAGAAAATAACAAATTGGTTCATTTGGTGCAAATTTTCTTTTGTTTACAAAACCTTTTTAATGAAGGGCTAAAACCAGCCAGGGAATTGTTTTTTTAGAAACGGAACGGAACAAAATTTAAAGGAGTAACAAAATGAATACATGCATTGAATAATTAGAATAAATGTATATTTATACAGCGATATCCGTAGGCTTTTTTATAGATTTATCCCCATAATACGAATTTGTTGTTTGCTAAGGCATTAAGGGAAATCGGTGGCCGAGTGGTTAAGGTAGTCATCTACTAATAATCACTTGTCTTCCATCAACGTGGTTGCGAGTTTGAGTCTAACAGCGGGCAGGGTGAGCTCGACTCTAATCTTTTTTTTAACAAGGATCGACAGTTTTTCGTGGTTTTCTTTGACTGCCCAATACAAACTAGAGGCCACGATATAGCTAAAAGTAACTGAAAGTTGCGTAAAACACCACTTAACAAGCAAACACTAATACTTTAGGATAATTTTGACATATTCTTTCAATACGACACAAAGAATGCTTACAAACAATTTTATAAAAACAAACAACGGATTACATATTGTTTGTACTCAACAAACAACTGACTTACAAATCTGCGCAAAATTGTTCAAGAAGAAAGGTCGCTATCAATACTTTACTTCAAATATTCATATTATTTAATTGATAAAATTAAATTTCTTTTTATTAAGGTCCTGCTATGGCGAGTAAGTACGAGACGCTTTCAACAACTGTTTTAAAAATCAGCGAATTCTGCAGTGAACATAAAGAAAAGTTTGAAATGTACTGCAAAAATCACGATTGTCCATATTGTAGGAAATGTATTGTTTCCGATCACCAGACGTGTCACGATTTAATCCAGTTAGAGGAAAATAAAATTAAAAAAGACCGACAAGCAAATTTGTCCACATTGCAAGGAGAAAGAAAATTGGCTGAAAAAGAAATAGAGCAATTCAGAATAAAAATAAATGATCAACTCGACACATTGCAAGAGGGTATAATGAAGGAATTGTATGAAGCGGAGTTCAAATAGAGCAAGATGATTTGTCAGTTGCTGGATTCAATAGAAAAAAACGAGAAGATCACAGAGTACCAGGAAAACCTGCTTAAGTTAAAACAGCACGCGTCAAACCTTCAAACATTCCTTGCCATAAAACAAATGGAACGACAGATGGCAGAGAAAGATGAATATTTCACCTCACTTTTAAAAAATAACAAGCTAAAGCGGGTAAGTTTGTCGTGCAAAATGACTGATGCCTTACAAAATATCGTCAACGAAATTCAAAAATTTGAGGAAGTAATAGTTAGTACTAGTTCTTTTGAGTTAGAGATCGTGAGAAAAAACAAAAGCAAGCTAAAATTGTGATAGCTCCCGCTCCATGTAAGTCAGTTGACAATATATCAGTTACCTTACAAGTGACTATAGATACAAAGTTAAATGCTGTCACAGGTTGTGCGGTGTCTGATGGTAGAATGGTATTTTCCTCTATCCTTACAAAAGAGGTCAGAGGATTTAACAAAGATGCTTCCCATGATCAAGACTTTGACCTCAGTTTAGAATCAAACAGTGGTTTCGATTTAACATATATCCATGACAACAATACTAGTGCTGTTACTGGATGTGGTTACCCATACATCAGTATAATTGATGTAGAAAGCAGGAAAGTCAAGGAAACTATTCCAGTGGGATCTGTCGACAATGCTGGTAACGTGTATGACGTCGGGTTCACGTCTTACGATGTTGTTGTTATCTCCCCTGATTGACAACGACAAAGACAACTATTGTCTGACAAGGACGGTCTTAACGCACCACAAGTGCTCCACTATGACAGGTCTACTAATCAGTTATTGGTGGCAAATTACAAAGGAAATGTTTTTCTTTTTAAGCTGGAGTGACGGTTTAGCCAATAAATTTCCACCGTCTTGAGAACGATATGCAAGATTCGGGTAGATGTTTATTTAACGTATAGTTTGTTGTAGTGTACATAACATTTGACCTGATATATTTTTAATGTCTATAAATGTTATAAATCAACCAACTGTGGAAAACTAATCGGGGATATTTTGAAATAATATGAAATTATTTATTATGATAATCAATTACTGCATCATATTAGCACTGAATTGTAACAATGTATTATGGTACTTTTTGTTATTTTGTAGCGACATATTTGCCTCAGGAAATATATAAAAATTAAAATATAAACGAACGTAACAGCACATCTTCGCTAGCCAAGTTCGCTAGCCAAGTGTTACGATCAGGTCCTAGGGTGAAGAGAGGGGGAACCTGATCGTAACACTTGGCTAGCGAAGATGGTAACATCACTACCTGTGGTTCGAGCCTAATACCTTTTTCAAAATACACTGTAATATTATTTTAGGAGAGTGGGGTTGAGTTGTTGCTTTGCTGACGATGAACTTACCTCAGTTAAACATTTTGTTTTCCACCCAAATTTTAATAATCAAATTTGGACAGCAATGAATTATTTCTTCATTTTTTTTCAGAAGAATCTTTTTAATATATTGTATCTGAAAATGTTTAATTTTAATCATTTAAATCAAGATGAATAGATATGACATGACACGCCAGACTATCTTATACTGTCATTTTAATATTAATATTACATGATTTTAAATTATTTTGTATTTTGTTTTTTAAAATTATTCTTTAAGATATACTGTATTATTTGTTTGCTTTGACCCACGTGACTTTAAAACAGCAATAAAGTTATTATTTAGAAGGTAAAGTCGCTCTGTAAGAATTCTTTAACGAGAATCTCTATTGCATTATTTTAGATACAGTAAGGCACCCGGTCACCAGTTGTTATCTTCTCTGAAACTACATGGCCAAATGATTGTTTGGATGTTTGCTCTACATCCAGGGAGCAGTAGTTCAGCTATGTTAAGGACGAGAACAAGTTAAAAAACAATAAAACAATTCGGGCCAAAATTATGAATGCCAGTGCAAAGTATGGGGTATGGGTAGGGGCGGAAAATTTAGCCTTTTCAGCGGCTACAACGAGCCTATCGACATCTACAATAGGATCTTTAGCGTGCAAGGAGCGTGGTACCCTCCAAACACGTTACCCACTGTGGTTCACGGTTCACGTGTTATGACCTTAAACCCCCTTATCCGCTACCTGGGGACGCGCTAGGCAGATATATTGATCAAGCACTGTGCACTCGCAAAGTGTGATCCCAGACTTAATTTTATTCCGTGTTTTTGTGTATGTGAATTCATATGTTTCTGATTTGCTGTTCTGCGTGGACAGCTTTTACCAGTTACCAAATAGTGGCCCACGTCCCTCTTGACCTCTGGTTGAATTGTATCAATATTGGCTGGAATATTCCTATACAGTCAACTAGAGGCAAAGGTCTAGTGAGTTTTGCAGGTCAAAATATGCCTGTTGTCTGTCATCTTTATCGTTGCCAACTATTCGCATTTTCCTCTGTTTCGCCAGAAATATTGGACCAATTTCAATCAAACAGGCACAAAGTATCCCTGAGTAATGAGAATACAGTTTTGTTGTAATGTTTGCTTGATGTCTCGTGCAATACGTCAGCTTCATTCAAGGTAGGAAAAGTTAACAAACAATTAATCAATGGTAAAATAGGACATATGGGCCAAAAGTTTGACTGGAAGTCAGCTATAGTAATTGCGTTGTTTAAAAGGAGAAATAAATCTGATCCATCTAACTATAGACCCATCTCGCTCTTGAGTTGTGTTGGGAAAGTTTTCGAAACAGTAATTTTTAAACATATACACAACTTCTTGCTAGATAACAATTTGATATATAAATATCAACATCTGTTTAGCGATGGAAAATAAGGTAATAATTTGTGCTGTTTTCTGTGATATATCAAAAGCCTTCGATGGTGTTTGACATCGGGGCTTAGTTAAAAAACTGGAAGCATATGGAATCTCTGGCAAATTGCTAAAATGGCTTGAAAATTATATATCAAACAGAAATCAAAGAGTTGTTATTAAAAATTGTGTTTCTAATAAAAGTATGATTAAAGGCGGGGTTCCTCAGGTTTCAGTTCTGGGGCCGTTATAATTTCTTATTTACATTAACGACCTTGTTGACAACACTGACTGTCTGTCTAGACTTTTTGCAGATGACATATCCCTATTCTGTTCAGCTTCAAATGTTCAAGTATTAGAAAATACAATTAACAAGGATTTGAAGGAACTATACAACTGGTCTATGAAATGGTTAATCCTCTAAAAACTGAATGCGTATTTTTCACCTCCCAAAACACATTGTCAAACCTTTAGTAATATTCAACGATGTTAATGTCAAATTTGTTCACGAACACAAATATCTTGGTGTATATTTCTCAAATGATTGTTAATGGAATTGTCATATTGATTACGTAGTTAGCAATGTATCCAATAAATTGTCAATGCTACGTAAACTAAGGTTCACATTAAATCGAAACAATCTCAAAATTTGCATGAAAATTCATTTCTCCTAAAAAAAGTCCTTTTGTTCTTTTTGGTAAGTTAGGTGAGCCCTACCGGCTCATGAGATCTCTAGTTATTGTTGCAACCACGTGTACAAAGCTGCGTTTTTGCACACAATTTGCTAAGCCTCTGACAAGAATATAAGTCACAATGAAATAAAAATAAAACATTTAACTGTGGTAGCTATTTACTGATTATTCAAATAAATATTACAGTATATTTCTATCATAAATCGCTAGTGTTCTGTTCGTCTTATAGGCAATTGACAAACGTGATTCTCGCCGGACAACATTAGCTACTGTACTGTTTAAGTGCTATAGTCATCTTCGATCGTGTTTATATTTACTTGGGAAGCAACTAGCAAACGTCGATTTTTCCTCTGGAAACGGGGGCCATGGTGGCCGAGTAGTTAAGATAGCTCGTTTACTATTGATCACATGGTCAGTAAACACTGAGGTTGCGGGTTCGGGTCTCACTGCGGCAAGGTGCGCGCTCGATTCCAATCTTATTTGACAAAGATTGCCAGTTTTCCTACTCCGGGGTTTTCTCCGGGCACTCCGGCTTCCTCCCTCAATTAAAACAGGACGCCATGATATTGATGAAAAATTTTTGAAGTGGCGTTAAATACCATTCAAACAAAAATCCTTCCGAAACTTTGTCGAATGATCAATTCCGACAGCGCTGATCTCTAGTTACCCAATGCTAAGGTAAATGTATTAAGTCGTCTACTATTTATCACAGGCGTGTACACACTTATATTCGAGCTCGAGCCTGACTTCGAGCAGGGTGTTCGACCCTAAACTCAAGTTGAAAAAACAAATATTTTCAGTGTTCCTGTCAAACAGGAGTTTTACTAGGTAGTGGGTTTTTTCTTTTCTCTCAGAGTAAAAACAGGACGTAATGAAAACGCTACAAAATTGCCGCATGTGGGGTAAAGCCTATTTGCATTTTGTTTAATTCGAACCCATGTGTACACCTCTACTAACTTTATTCAAACTTTGTTCTATAATTTTATCAAATGAAATTTCAAGATAAGCAATAAATGCTACGAATCTTTGCCTAATTATCCATTTTGTAAAGCAGAATATAGAACCTTGCATGCTCATGCACAGTTTTTTCGTAAACAAAAAAGTCGAAAAAGCGAAATATTGAAAGAGGAAAAACGAAAAGTAGAAATATTGACTAGGTAAAGCGGAATTATATTTTTGGGGCTTCACTGTTTTTTCCGAGTTCATATTTCGACTTTTCACCTTTTCGCACAATTAAAAGAAAAGTATTAAAATTGCAAGACAAAATATTCAAAAACGAAAAGTCGAAGTAGCCGCATCCTGCTTCATGTGTTATATTTTTGAAACTCGAAATTAACAGGCTGCAACTGGATAATAGAGTAGGGATCCATGTAGGAAATTAGGCGTTTTGTTTTCCTAGAAAGATGTAGTGCAGTTTTTGTACAAAGGTTTGGGTTGATAGATGGGTATTATTTCGGCATAGGAGTAGATTTCCACACATTTTAACAAAATGTTTTCCTATAAAGACAAAATGCATCTTAAATTATTATAAAAAGAAGCAAAGTCAGAAAATACAATAACTTTAATTATCTAATTATCTCCCATATAACCAGATATATTTCTTCTGAAAGCGAAAAACGAGATAGTTATTAAGGGCGAACAAGGTTGTGAGAGATTATTAAAAATAAACCTTTGAACTTGTACCCTGTTCAACCGGTAACAATAATACTCAACTAACTAGTCCCGCGGATCCAATTTTACTTTATAACTGTATATTTCTACTAATCATGGGAGGCCTCGGTGGCCGAGTGGTCAAGGTAGTTCGTCTACTATTGATCACGTGGTCTGTCAACACTGAGATTGCGGGTTCGATTCTCACTGCAGGCAGGGTGTACTCGACTCCAATCTTAATTGACAAGGATTGCCAGTTTTCCTACCACAGGTCGGGGGTTTTCTCCGGGTACTCCGGCTTCCTCCCCCAATAAAAACTGTACGCCATGATATAGCTGAAAAATTGCTGAAATTGGCGTTAAACACCATCAAACAAACAAAAACAAACTAATCATGAGCGGGAAAAAATTGCACTTTATATGATATTATGTCACTGTCAGATAAATCAAAGTTTGAAAAGATTTAAACTAGATGATGCAAAACAATATTAGGCCTTCAGAAGAGATCTAGGAACTTTGCGGCTATTAGGAAGACTATCACAAGACTCTTGTATCGAAACACAAATTACTATGTACTAAAGCAGAATAGCTACTTTAAATAATAATTTACTGCTTAAAGAAGCATGTAATGTGAAGAACCTTTACATGATGAAGGCATATTTGCATTATTACCATGAATCAGAGAATCTTTAAAGAGTTAATGTAGACTTGAATGAATTTAAGGTATCTGGACCACAATTGACCACGTGATCATATTTGGTGTCCCGGATGTCCAATGTTTTTCAATGAAGCAGACCTCGGTAATGTTCAGTAATCATCGGAAATACTATTTGAGCAACTAACTTTTTTTACTCAAAACTGTTAAAATTGATTAAAAGTAAAACAATATATTTAATTTGTATCATTAATTAGCAAAACCTTGATTTAATAAAGCTGTATTTCTTTGTCGAAAAATAAAATTAAACGGTGACTTCAATTATGGGTCGATACCTTAAGACTTGCGTGTATGAACCATTCAGTAAAATTAAAAGTCAAAACAGTCGTTAAAACAATTGTTTATGAAAATGATCTTGACCAATTTAATTTAAAAATATACAGTTTAGATGTCAAATTGTAAAATTGTATTTTACATTAAATTAAAATCAGATTTTTAAATTAAATAATACCTTTTAACTTAAAAATGTTTCAAAATCATACAGCTTTTAGCTAAATTTAGCATGAGTGATCATAATCTCAACGTTGTTAACTGGGGAGATAACAAACTATTTCTAGAGAACAGAGACTGTGTCAAGCATGTTATGTAGTAGAAGATGAAAATCATTTCTTTCTTACATGTACACTAAATAATATTTTGAGAAAAGATTTTTTTAATATACTGTCAAGACGAACAAAATTAATTAGACATTTTTTTTTAAATTGAGCCTTTACCACATGTTAGCAATTGTATAAAGCGGTCATTGGAACTGCAAAAGGTCCACACCTGTCAGATTATCTTTACTGTCATATTAATATTAATATACATGTAGCATGAATGTACATTTGTATTGTGTTCTGTTAGCTATACTGTATTATTTGTATGCTTTGACCCGCATGGTTATAAAACAACAACACAGTTCTTAATATTAGAAGGGTAAGTGGCTCTGTAATAGTTCTGTAACAAGAAACTCTTCTAAATTGCGTTATTTTAGATACAATTAGACACCAAGTCAACTGTTGTAATCCTCTTTCAATCTACAGTGCCAAACAGATTGATTTATTGGATGTTTGCTTACATCCTGTGAGCAGTATTTAACCGTATTCAGGACGAGAACAAGTATAAACAAACAATAAATCAACTCGGGCAACATGGTGTAAAAGGCCAAAGGGTTTAATGACACTAGAGAAGTATGGGGTATCTGTAGAATACTGTGCTAGACGTCACTAGTCAATATAGTGCCCAAGGTTGTGGGTGCGCTTTGTTGATTATTAGTCACTCTTAGATGCCCCAGTACACTTCGGCAAGAATTTCGATCAGGATCAGGTCATTTACAATGTAGTACATCAATATGAGTCGTTGGTATCGTCTACTATCAGATAACGGTTTCCAGTCTAGTTCTTTCATCATGTGGGTAGCAGCGTAAAATGTTGCCTTTTGTAGCGGCTACAACTAGCCGACCTTTACCGACATCTTTAATAGGGTTTTTAGCGTTCAAGAAGCGTGGCGCTCTCCAAACACGTTTCCCACCGTGGTTCATTGTCAGGCTTTCCGTATTTTGACCTGACACCCCTTCAACGGGAATGCATCTCCTATCCGCCACCTGGGGACGCGCTGGACAGCTCTGTGGGGCTAGAATTTTGAAATCCTTCAGTATGGTCACAGACCTAATATGATTCTGGTTTTTTTCTGTGTGAATTTTATAAAATTTCTCGTCAATTAGTGTCAATATTTTTGATTTGCTGTTTTGATTGGACAGGTATTAAGAGTACTACACCGGCCCCTCTGAACCACTAGTTGAATTGTACAAATATTGACTGGAATATTTATTGAATGATAACATCTGCCTCATTAAAGAGATCAATTGAGTGTTTAAATAAAATATGCCTTGTGATGATTGATTAAATGTTTGCTTAATGTCATGAGGGCAATATTTCAGATATAATAATGGCACGAAACGCTCAAATTGTAAAAGATTATCATATATTATAAGTTTTCTGAAAATATACATTTCTATGAATATTTTATATCCCAACTTTCTTACCGGAGGTGGGAGGTATTTCTCCAAGTACTCCGGTCTACTCAAACAAAAAAACTGGACGCCACGGTATAGCTGAAAATTGTTCAAATTGGCGTTAAACACCATTCAAACAAACAATATATTCAAACTATGGTTTTATTACTAGTACGGTAAATGTTACATCCACATTATTTTCATGTTACCCTCGTGGCTGAACAGCTATAGTCACGTGGAGTATTCTTGTTTATAGCCTCATTTATATGCGGTATTTCAATTTACAGATTCCTCTTATACCATTTTCGACAGTACAGTACACATTTGTCTACTTCAATAGATTCTATTAAATTTTGACAATGCTGCGTTAACTAAACAATACATTGGATAGAACTGCAACTTCCAACTTTAAAAAATGTAATTCGGATAAGCTAAGTACAAGTTGAGTTGCTGTCATAATTTGGATGTCGTCTTAACCATCGATGTTCCTCACATTTCAACCTTTTAAAACTTATTTTACAATCAAATAAAACCATGTTCCAACATCGTGTACAAAACAACATCACCTTCAGTTATGTTCCTGATGTGCTGATGTGATCAGGGGTGCGTTTCTCTTATTTAACTCTGAAACATGATTCCAGATCATTTTAATGTTTCACCGTTTCTTTTAAATGAAACAAAAGCATGATTTTGAATAATGCGAAACCGAAGAGACCAATGATTCAAATTTGAATCTATTTTTTCATTGTTAGTCATGTTAAAATAAGTTAGGTGAAATATTGCGTTTTTAAATGGTTGAAACTTGATTTGGATTCAAAGAATCATGATTCTAAAAAATGTTTCAGATTCAAGTAAAAGAAAAGCATCCCAGAAAAACAGATGTCCAATACCAAATCCAACAATTGAGTAACATGACCCCCCCCCACCCCTTCCCCAAAAACCGACGATAAGTCGACGATTATATTAAACATTTGGAACCACCAAACAAAATAATATGTTAATATATCATTCTACCTATTATAAGCAATAAAGAATTTAAAAAAAACACGGATGTGTAAATTAATAATTTGCAAACTCATTTCACTTGGGGATAATAATACTCATTGTTACATTTAAACAAGTTAATTACATCCGCATGTACTTTATTTTGATACCCGCTCGTGTCGGTGGCATTAAGGGTTACCAGCATTTGTACATTTCTCCGTCCGTACGTCCTAAAAATTTCCATAAGAAATTTCTAATCTATTGGTTTCATATTTTGTATGGCAAGATCATTAGTAAATCAAGTGTTGAATCAATTTATATTTTTACTGCGTCTGTTATGTTTTTTGAAATGATTGATTGCTTGGATGTTTGCTTTACGTACAGAGCAGTATTTCAGCTATATTCAGATAGAGAGCAAATTAGCAAGCAATAAATCAATGAGTCATGGTCATGTAGACATCGTGGAATTAAATGTCAAGTGACATGATTGATGGTCATGTAGACATCGTGGAATTAGATGTCAGTGACATGAGTCTTGGTCATGTAGACATCGTTTAATTAGATGTCAAGTGACATGAGTCATGGTCATGTAGACATCGTGGAATTAGATGTCAAGTGACATGAGTCATGATCGTGTAGACATAGTGGAATTTGATATCATATGACATGAGTCATGGTCATGTAGACATAGTTGAATTGGATGTCAAGTGACATGAGTCATGGTCATGTAGACATCGTGGAATTAGATGTCACTTATGTCAAGTGACATGAGTCATGATCATGTAGACATCGTGGAATTAGATGTCAAGGGACATGAGTCATTGTCATGTAGACATCGTGGAATTAGATGTCAAGGGACATGAGTCATGGTCATGTAGACATCTTGGAATTAGATGTCAAGTGACATGAGTCATGGTCATGTAGACATCGTGGAATTAGATGTCAAGGGACATGAGTCATGGTCATGTAGACATCGTGGAATTAGATGTCAAGTGACATGAGTCATGGTCATGTAGACATCGTGGAATTAGATGTCAAGTGACATTAGTCATAGTCATGTAGACATCGTGGAATTAGATGTCAACTGACATGAGTCATGATCATGTAGACATCGTGGAATTAGATGTCAAGTGACACGAGTCATGGTCATGTAGACATCGTGGAATTAGATGTCAAGTGACATGAGTCATGGTCATGTAGACATCGTGGAATTAGATGTCAAGTGACATGAGTCATGGTCATGTAGACATAGTGGAATTAGATGTCGTGACATGAGTCATGGTCATGTAGACGTCGTGGAATTAGATGTCATGTGACACGAGTCATGGTCATGTAGACATCGTGGAATTAGATGTTAAGTGACATGAGTCATGGTCATGTAGACATCGTGGAATTAGATGTCAAGTGACATGAGTCATGATCGTGTAGACATAGTGGAATTAGATATCATATGACATGAGTCATGGTCATGTAGACATAGTTGAATTGGATGTCAAGTGACATGAGTCATGGTCATGTAGACATCGTGGAATTAGATGTCAAGTGACATGAGTCATGGTCATGTAGAAATCGTGGAATTAGATGTCAAGTGACATGAGTCATGGTCATGTAGACATCGTGGAATAAGATGTCACTTATGTCAAGTGACATGAGTCATGATCATGTAGACATCGTGGAATTAGATGTCAAGTGACATGAGTCATGGTCATGTAGACATCGTGGAATTAGATGTCAAGTGACATGAGTCATGGTCATGTAGACATCGTGGAATAAGATGTCAAGTGACACGAGTCATGGTCATGTAGGAATGAAATGTTGTATACAAGTATTGCAGTTTTCAATTCTATTAAAAATATTTTAATATAACTTCTAGCATGAAGAAAGAAAAATCCTTTCAAATATTATTTTCCGCATTTACATTTCCGTATTTTTTGTAATTATAGTGCTTCCAATAGTAAAATATTGTAGTACAATAATGTATCAATTGTTTAATCTATATCTTCATTATAATGTTTGCTGAGATGGATAGTATCGTTTGGAGACGAGAAATTCAGTATTGTCACTTAATGTTGTTTTTTCATTTCGTCAGGATCCACTAAAAAGGGGGCCTGGTCGTCAATGAAGGGAGGGTCTTGAACTGTTTAAAGCTTTAAATGGAGATTATAATGATAAAATTCAAATAATTATTGAGCAAAAACGTACAAAGTAAACTAATCATTTCAGTTTTTTTACTGTAATAGTGTATCTGCTAGTCAATGTTTATTTCGTAGGAATGCTTCTGTGCTACTTGTAGTGTTACACGTAATAATTATAATTTAAATAACACGTTTTTCTGAGTGGTACATTTATTCTAGAGGTAAATTTCTGAGGAAAGGAAGATGGTTTGTATTCAACACTGTTTAATGTCGCATTCTTCAGTTTTAAACTATATCGCTATTGACAGGTTTTATTAGCGTAGGAGACCGATCATCTCGGGGAACCGCCAACCCAATCAAGTTTACATATCAACCATTTGATCAGGTGTCTATTTTAATTGCCCTTTTGTAATGCATAACGCATTTATATCTGATAGATCTGTCAGTTTTCCGAATGTCAAGTAATTTTATTGGAGGAGGAATCCAGAGTACCGGGTAAAAATATCTTGACTTTCGGCAGGAAAGACATCAATTCTGAGCACACCCCGCCCGCAGTAAGGCGCGAAACTGCAACATCAGTGTCGACAGTCAAGATTGGTTTTAGAAGATGACCGACGTGAATTTAAGTACCAGTTGCATCTGTTTATTTAGAGGTATTTATTCAAAAAGCCGTAATTCACGAATATTAAAAAACATCTTTTAGAATGTAGTTCAACGCCACTTTCAGCGATTTTTATTTCGTTTTGTTTAGTGTTATCGACATCAAAGTTGGTTGGTAGTCCTTGTCTATCAGTGTATAACTTGAGCATGCACTGTCCGGTGTCTGTTTCAAACTCCTAACCTCAATGTTGACTCGCTGGTGATATAAGAAGATGATTTACAATGTCGACCATCCGAATGTTGAGGGAAGTCATCTATTAAAGAATTGATGTCATAATCTTGAAGAATAAATGTCCGTGATTACGTAGATCACCCACAAGCGTGTTCTTGGCAGTTTCCCGAGTAAACTTTAAACAAAGGTATAAATTGTTTATGTTTGCGTTTGGTTTTTTTTTCTGGCAATATTTCACCCCAAATGATATGGTGTCAGATTCCTGTGGTCTAACTATATCAGCATCCAAAAAATCCTTTCTTAGTGTTAACATTATTTTTATTGATAAATGGATCGTACATAATAAATATAACACAAGTTGGGATTAGAAAGCAAGTGCTACAAGCACTTCCATAAATTCGTCTCCCTTTCTTGAAAAAGAATCCGCAAGACATTTAAACAGACCCTTAAAACTGTATATTATAGAGCATTACATTTTCCAACCGAGGTCTTTTGACATATTTAACTAAATATTGATTACAGACTGAATGACACGACCAGTAAATACAAAACATGATAAATGCAATAATACATATCTTTACATCATTTTTAATTCTCGAACGGTAAGCTGATTTATCGATGCCCTTCTTGACAATGGTGTTAGTCTGTTAAATCTTGCCCTTGGGCTTACTGGCGCGGCAGGGTTCGTATCCATACTATTTTTAGTGCTTGAGGCATTTCCTTCGACGAACCGGGCACTCATTCCTGATTGGGGATTTACTTTCCTTTTTCACTTTCCTTGGTTTGTGAAGTTCTAAACAAGCTCGATCCCTCTGTATTTTTGACCTCAGTCTAACATAGATACTCAGATACTTACACCCATAGCTCTTACGTGATCTGAAACACTATAAATTGTCACTAAAATCATGGACATTCTTCCTTTACTAAAAACTTAATAAATAAACAAATAATGTGAAAGAATTTCTAGAAAGAAATACGAACAATACAACGTACAATTAAGGATTGTAAAATCAAATAATAGGGATCTCAATATGAAAGGGTTTTATAAATAATATACAAACAATAAATCCTTGAAAATTCAATATGATGTCCTTATAACTTAAAACAATATAATACTCAATATATATCTATACTTCGCACACGAGCAATGCGATGCAAATTTACAATAGATTTTACAACGTCAAAATGGGATTGTTAAAAAAAAACAAGATTTTGTCATATTAGAGTTGTTATAAATCATTCTTGGTAGGATGTTGCGCTCAATTACACATGGAATCGGCCTTTATATGCTTTTTTTTCTACCTCGCTATCGATCGGTAAAAAATAATTTTTGTTTGTTTGTTTGAATGGTGTTTTAACGCCACTTTCAGCAATTTTTCAGCTATTTCATGGCGTCCAGTTTTTATTGGGGGAGGAAGCCCGAGTACCCGGAGAGAACCCCCAACCTGCGGTAGAAAACTGGCAATCCTTGTCAATTAAGATTGGAGTCGAGTACACCCTGCCTGCAGTGAGAATCGAACACTTTGAAATTAAATCCATGTAGTTGTTCCCCACCTTAAAATATTAATCATCATTATTAACTACTACAATATGTACTTTGATAACAGTATAACTGCCGATATCTATTTTGTCAAACCGACTGTTTCGGGCATAATTTCGATCTGAGTGTTTTGGCCTAAATAATAAAAATATCATTGCAAGGTTAGAGTCCAACACAGACGGCTAGCAGTTCCATCCTCAGTGATGAAAAGTCAGTAATCAATAGTAGGTGGATGCCAGTGTTACAATAGAAATATGTATATTGCCTTACTTTTAAAAAGTAAGGCGATAGAAATGACTTTATGCATACAAGTGGGAATAGTACATGTACAAGCTTACTTTATAAAAATACAAAACCATTCGTGTTTCTATCAACTTGCTTGTTTTCTATCGGCCTACTTTTTGACATGCATCACGATCCTTGTGCCATTTTTCTGTATTAAAGAAAAATATTAAGTGTTTCTCATTTTTAGAGCTTCTATTTTAATGTACTTGCTTCTTCAGGCGCAAAAACATTGGCGTTGCAATAAAATCATTGATATGACATTAAATGTTAATTAGCAGATGATATATAATTGCTGTAACAAGGTCTGACTCATTTTGATACGTGGATACAGTTCAATTAATGGAATGTACTTTGTCACGTATAGGACTAAAACTAAAAAAGTAATAATTGAGCAACCATTTGATTTGGATTTTAGGCAAGAGAAGGGAGCAACTCCAGATACTCTATGGTTTTCTAAATTTGCATGGCATATTAAGTTGATTTCAATAAAAAAAATAAATATACAAAAAATATTCGCAACAACATGCCTAATTATCTTTCAATATCAAACTCGCCATACTTTCTGAGTGGCATTAAAATTGGCCGTCCGGTTTCCACAGTGGCTTAATTGTTTGTTGACTAAATAGAGTCCAACTCTTTCAACAATCAACCTATATGTATGTTAAATATATTCTTGATCACTACCTCAACTTTATCATCGACTCATCCTGAAATTTGAATTTGCATTCCAGTGGTCACATGATGTCTTTTCTGATGCGTAGGTGACGTCACATCGATTTGACTATTTACATTCTGCTTCATTTTACTGCCAACTTATTTTGTCTAAAATTAGACTTTTTAATGATGAGGACATGTGAACTTTCAATTTTTTTCCGGCAACCCGCGTTCATGCATTCCTGTAGAATTTTGTGTAGTTTATTGATAGAACGGCTGCAGAAATCAATGAATAAATTGCATATACCATAGACTTATTTGATTGTTGTAACCGTTCAGTACGATTAAAATATTAGCGGGTAGCAAACATTTATTCATAAACTATCCCGCGTGTTGTTTCTAATCAGATAAATCGATGAAATGTCGACAGAAAAAATATATATTCCATCATGCACCGTTTTACTTTCATGCTTAAATAACGGCACGCCTCCAAACTTTTAGAATTTTCAAGCAGACCAATGCGTACTTCTGACTGGAATAAATGTTACAATTAGTTTTTATAATAATGAGTACTAGAACCAACAAAGTTACTGAGAATTTTTTTTTTTTTTTTTTTTGGAAAACGGGAATTCTATAATATTTGCTTCGTATCCATATGAAAAAATTCAATTTTCCCTCTCTTGCATATCCGGGAATATCTCTCACGATTTTCTAGTCATCATATTAGGTGGTTATGAGCGGCCGCAATCCACATCTTATTAAAAGGAAATGAGTATTTTTAGTGCAAATCAGTTTATATATGTAAGGAGTCGTATACACTAGCTACATGTTTATGTTAGCCTAATTTTGTTTTTATGCGCTAAAATAGCTGAGGATGCATCTTCCTCATCTTTTTGCAATAAAAATAAATGCAAAATGATTTCTTAGAACCACCTCTATTTAATGGTAGGATATAATTTACCAGATAGTCATCACTTAAATTTAGTGTGTAATATAAAATTGAAAATTCATAATGATTAGTTCTCGCGTTCTTGCTATGCTACCACGTACCATAGCGAGAATAGGAATTGTTGCGTGTTTCAAACGATGTCAGCAAATTTTCGTCAATATCATGGCGTTTTGGGGGAGAGGGAGCCGGAGTACCTGGTAAAAACCCCGAACCTTCGGCCTCAAAACTTGCCAATTAAGGTTGAGACCTACACAGCCTGTCAGCATTAAGACTCGAACTAGCAAACTTCGTGTTGACAGGCGCGTGATCAATAATGATTAAATGATAAAACACATTTATGAAATCAAAAACTTAATGGCGGAAGAATGATTAACTCAAGAAAACAGTTTAATTGATGAAAAAAATTATGATTGATTAATTGATTGATTGATTGATTGATTGATTGTTTAAATTCCATTTCCTGGATCTTCATGGGGTCTAGGGTACTACGTTAAATATTTTACGAGATTCTTTTGGGCTAAACAAATTTTGGTCATCCTACCACGCAACCTGTTCGTTAGCAGAAATGAAGAACCCTTTTATTTTAGAAAATATGTTAGATACAATTCTTTTATTTAGGTATAGTTAGATATATTTTAATATTTTACATGTATCTACACGATAGGCAAAATATAAATTAAAGAGAGCAATAGTTTTTCCTTTTTCCTTTTATAGAATAAATATTTACCTATTACTTCGGTCCACACATTCTCACAGTATTTAAATAGGTACCTCATTGGTGATCGGTATTTATAAACATAGTCTTGATTATCCAGACGCTTAATTACATTTGTGCAACTGGATTCAGTTTTTGATTGGATGATATTTTTATTGTCTAAAAATTACTTCCGTTCATATCAAGAAGTGTATAAAAAATTGTACCAAAGTTTACAATTGAATAATTTTTTATAAAGCCCGGATGTTAAATGGCGGCGCCCAGAGATTTTTCTGAGGAAAGTTAAAACGTAAATATAACAGACCTAAACCCGCAAATCTTCTGAAAATTGTCATGCAATAATAAGAAATAGAAACTATTCAATAGAATGTCGTCTAAGTCACCCAAACACAACACCAATAACAAAATAAAGACCCCAACTAGAGGTAAAAATCAGGCCACCATACGATTAGATAAAAATTCAATCCTAGCATGGAGAAGAACTCTTTTAATGCGGTATTATGTAAAGCTAGGGGAAAAAGAAGACACTACAATTCATTGGAAAGACTTCGATAAAAGTTTACAATTAATTACAACGGTAGATGAAAATAAACCCATGACACGGCTTTTGCCATGCGATAAATTGTTCAAGTCCACAGTAGATATAACTGTTCAGAAAAAGAAATTTTGTGTCATAACATTATTTTATACTACACACACTGCACAAATACAAGGACAAGAAACGGATTCATGGTTAGAAAACGAGTATGAGAAAGTAAACAAAGTGGTAGAAGACATTCTGTGTGCTAAGTCTAAGGGAGATAATACAAATTTGACTGATAAAATTATTTTGCAAGATGTTGACTTTACATACATTTTTGGTGAAAGGATAGATGATGAACTAAATAATTCAGAAACAAACAGACAAATCATGAGAATGATAACATTTCTGAATCGACTGAGAAAAATCCAGAAATAGTACAAAAATTTGAACAACTCGTAATCACCCATAGGGATGAAGTAGAAAAATTAAAGTCCTCTCAAAAAATGCTTGAAATAAATCATATTGAACTTGACCAAAAAATGAGCAAAATGCAAGAAACAATAACTCTTCTTATGTCAAAGATTACTGAGATAGACAACTTGAAACTAGAAGTTAAGAAGCTAAAAGAGAAAGTAAATAAAGCAGAGAGTGAAATTGAAAAACTTAATGGTCTGTGTCTTTTAACCCAGGCAACAAATAAGACATTAATAGAAGAAATGCAGAGTAACATTAGAGAAATAAGCAGTGATATACTTAAGACTAATCGACAAATCAAAACGTTCAGTTTGAAGGAAACACAAGATGTTGGAAAAAACCAAAAACAGGAAGACTTGGACATACATGTATCAACACGTTCACAAAATGTAAACACCCAAGTGAAACAAAAGAAAGATCGTGAAACAGATAACTCAAAATACACTAGTTCCCACTCAACTTCTCATCATGAAGAAGAAAAATCAGATCTATGGATAATCGGTACCTCAATAATCAAGGATCTTCAAGCAAAATTAATATACCAAGGTAAAAAAGTTAAGTTAACAACTCTACGAGATAAAACTGTTTATGGTGCTAGTCAATTACTAAAAGAAAAACACTTTCCAACTGACAACATCCTCTTTCAAGTTGGCTCTAACGATCTAGATAGCAAATTGACTGAAGATGTCATCGAAGACATTAGACTTTTGGTAAAGGACGCAAAAACTCTTTATCCAAACAGCAATATCATCATCAGTGAAATTTTGCCCCGCTTCTATCATGACAGGGAGGATTCGTCTTATTATGAAGAAAAACGACAAAGGTTCAACAAGCAACTATGAGATGTTTGCGAAGAGGAAAATATTCACATAGTTCATCAAGACAACTTGAACAGAAATAATTACTATGATGGTATTCATTTACAAGAATCTGGTGTTAGAAGCCTTGTGAGATGTTACAAAAAAGTTACAAACGCATTATTAGGCATTGAATCACCCACGCAAAATAGGAACAGGAACAAGTACAATAACATCAACTATCAAAAGCAATTTCATGAAAATAACTACCGAAATGAGCCAGCCCAAATCAATTATGATAGACAAAATCGATATGCTTATCCGTTGTATGAAGGCACAAATTCAGACTATAGTTCTAGGATGCATAACAACAGATTTTCAAACAGTCATCAGTACACATATAACAAACCAAATAATTATGACAGACAACACAGACCGTCATATGATCAGAATTTTATTGACAATATTTCTCTTATTGAAATGATTATGCAGAGAACGAGAAACTAATTATAACTCAGTTTTTACCATTTTTATTGGTTGAATTTCAGTGGCTGATTGCACAAATGTTATTTAAAAAAGAGGAAAATATTAGCAATATGCTCTTTGTAGTAAGAAATATTATTTACAATTACTGTTATTTCTTTGAAAATAGTTGGACTGTAAGGAAGTTTCATGTTTTGCTCAAAATTATCATGCTATTTTGAATTATTGTCTAAAATTTATATTTATAACAATTTAGTTGAAACATAATGTTAAAATAGTTTATTAAAAAACATTTTGAGTTATCTCTCTTTTTCCATTGAATTTATATATTCAAGCAATTTTTGTATAATAATAGAATAACAATATAAATTACCGAAAGTCAAAATTAGAACACAAATGATCTCGTCTCCAATTAAATAATTACAGTTATCTCTCTTTTGTGTTATATTATATATATTATACAAATGTCTCAATGAAGGTCAATCTTTATATAAATGCTTCCTTGAATTGTTCAATGACATTGATGTTTCTTATACAAGTACATATGTTCAACTATGATTAATGATGCATTGTTATGCTACATTACTTTATTGATATCCAAAACATAATTGTTTTTATTCTCAAAATTTAGTATATTATTTAAAAAAAAATAAATAAAATATAGATGGGTTTAGAGTCGTTATATCTAAAAATTAATTCTAAATTTCTAAATAATAAGTTTCACAAAAATACATTAAGTATATCTGCCTGGAATATTCGAGGTCTTGCGGACAAAATCAATGATGATTTTTTCACTAGTAAAATGAAAAGCGACATTAACATATTACTTGAAACTTGGAAAGGAGATGACAGTAAAACTCATCTTCCTGATTATATTTCTTTCTCAAAAATTAGAAAAAAGAATAAAAAAGCCAAACGGCATAGTGGCGGAATAATTATCTATGTTAAGAAAAGTATATCGAAAGGGGTATCGTATGAAACAAAAGGTTCAGCATCTAGTAATAGAGCATGGCTTAAACTTGATAAGAATTTCTTTGGTTTTGAACATGATATTTTTGTATGTGCAGTTTACATTCCTCCTATAAATTCAATGCACTATAATAATGACTATGAACTTCTCCAAATGGAAATAAGTAAATATGGTAATAAAGGAAAAATTGCCCTTATTGGAGATTTTAATTCTCGTATTGCACAAAATTATGACTTTATAATTCATGATTCTTCTGATTTCAAAGATCAAGATATGAACAATTTGCTTCCTGATACTTATAAAGAAGATCAATATCTTAACAGAAATAATCAAGATCTAATACTTAATGACCAGGGCAAAAATTTGCTTGATTTATGTGTGTCCGCTTCGGGTACTTAATGGTAGATTCATTGGAGACACTTTAGGATATTTTACATGTATTTCTCCAAATGGTTATAGTACTGTAGATTATTGTATAGTTAGTGAGAGTCTCCTGTCCTCCGTCAAGTACTTCAAAACAGATGACTTTTCTTATATATCAGATCATGTACAGATAGAATTTTTCCTTAAATGTGATGTTGATTTGGTAAAGTGTCAAAATAAACATGTAGAGATGATAGAAATAAACCCCTTTAAATGGAGCGATAAATCTTATGAAATTTTATTAATGAATCTTGAAACAGAGGAAATTAAGGAAGATATTTTAAATTTTGAATATAAAAATTTTTCAGAATGTCAGAGAGATGTGGATGATGCTTGTTCACAACTCTCATCCATTCTAAGTAAACTAACAGAAAAATGTTGCAAATTAAAAATGAAAACCAATAAGATTAAGAAGAACCGAACGAGGAAACAAAAATGGTCAGATAATTCAATAAGAGAATATAAAAACTTAAAACCAAATATTATGAACATCTTAAATCTTTTAAAAAAATCAAAAAAATAAAGAAACATGAATACAATAAACAGTTTTACAATAAAATTTTAGATGCTTGTGAAAATGATCCTCAGCAGGTTTGGAAAATGTTGCAGTCTCTTAATCTTAAAGATACTGATGGAAATAATGAGGAACTTATGTGAAACTATAAAAATACAATAAAACATTTCCAGGAACAAGGATCATGTGAAGATAAAGACATTAACTTTATGAATAATATAAAAGAACAATTAGTTCAAATAGAAAAAGAGTTGTCCTTTGTTTGTGCAACTGATAGACCAATTACCTGCACTGATATAAAAGAAGTCCTCAGAAAGTTCAAAAAAGGAAAAGCTTCTGGACCCTACAAAATTTTGTATGAAGTAATAAAAAAAACTAGTTCTGTTACATTAAAATCATATGCAAAACTATTTAACTTAATTCTTCATTCTGGGTACTATCCTTGTCATTGGAATAAGTCATTTATTACATTGATTCATAAGTCAGGTGAAAAAAACATCCCTGCAAATTATAGAGGAATATCTTTGATAAATTGTTTATCCAAAGTATTCAGCAGCATTCTTAACAATAGACTTTTTAACTTTATGAGAGATACATTTTCAAATTCACAATTTGGCTTTAGACCAAATCACAGAACAGGCGATAGTTTATTTATTCTAAAATCACTTATAAACAAATATGTCCACAAAAATAATAAAAAGATATATTGTTGTTTTGTGGATCTAAAAGGTGCATTCGATTCAGTTTGGCGAGAAGGTCTTCTTTTTAAGATGGCAAAACTAGGAATAGGTAAAAAACTTTATAAAGTGTTACAAAATCAGTTTACCAAAACAGATTCTTCTTTGAAATTTGATAATCTCTGTTCTCCATTTTTTGAAATATTTAGAGGGGTAAGACAAGGAGATAGAATAAGTCCTACCCTCTTTAATATTTTTATAAATGATCTCAGTGAAACTTTTCTTGACAATGTTTGTGAACCACTTAAAATACTAAAGTCTAATATAAGTTGTCTTCTCTTTGCTGATGACATAATTTTGTTATCTGAGTCTCAGGATGGACTCCAAAATAGTTTAAACAAACTGTCTGACTATTGTGATAAATGGCAGTTAATAGTTAATAATAAAAAGACCAAATCAATGATCTTTCAAAAAAGAAATCTAAAATTAGAAAGATCATATTTTAATTATAAAAATAACTCAATTGACAATGTTGCTGAATATAAATTTCCAGGCTCCACTCTTGGCAGCAATAGAAATTTAACATTAAGTATTTTAGATCTTACAAAGAAAGCCAAGAAGGTTCAATTTGCTCTTTACTCTAAATGGGTAACGTCCCTATAAATGTTGCACTAAATATGAATGATTCACTTTTTAAACCTATCTTATTGTATAATGTTGAAATATGCATGAAGGATCAATATCTTCCTTTTTTTAGAGCAAAACTCCGATGTAATTCTGGAAACATAGTTGATCCATTTACATTTATAGACAAAACTCCTTATGAAAAAGTACATTTGCCATATTGTAAATACATTCTTGGTGTTAAACGGACAGCTTCAAATCTGGCTTCCCGTTTGGAATTAGGCCGCCCCCCTTTAGAAAAATTCATTAAAGTCCAGTCAATGCTTTATTACTCTAGACTACACACTGTAGACATAAATCCCCTTTTAAAGGAAAGTTTTGACTTGTGCAAGATGTTAGATTCTGAGCATACTTATTCTTGGATAACATATATAAAAGATATTATTGCTGACACAGCTTTTGATGTCGAAAAGGCAAAATCTTGTCAAACAAGTAAAAGTGTTAAATCAAATGCTTCTTATATAAAAACTGAATTATCAAAATACTATGATAACATAACTTATAATAAAATATCTAGCTTAAACGACCAAAATAAGATATTTCTTTACAAATCATTAAAGAAAGAACTAGGGAAGGAATTCTATTTATCTCATTTCGATTTTGAAACTCGTGAATATATTGCAAAATTAAGAATATCGGACCACTTTTTAGAAATAGAGCGAGGAAGATACAGAAAGATTCCTCGTGAACAACGTATTTGTACTTTTTGTAATCAAAATGGTATTGACGACGAATGCCACTTCTTTTTAAAATGCGATCATAATCTCATATTTAGAAATAAACTATTGTTAGATTTTAATATTGTAAATGAAACTAGTAATACCTCTGATCAAGACAATTTAATTAAAATAATCAAAAAATGAGGTTTTTGGGGGCTGCTCAATTATTCAATATGGCTGTCAGAACCATTAATGCGTGCTGAATTTAAAAAATCTCACAAACCGCTTGGCAGATTGATTTGAAATATTGCAGAAATGTACCTTAGATGGTGCTGTACAAAGTTTGAATTGTTTGTGCCGATCCAAAATCCAGATGGCCGCCATCACAGTACTTAGTTTAACCTAGGACACTATTGGAAAAGCATACAAACAGCTTCTTCGCGGAATCTGTTCCACACAATGAAACCAAATTATGCAGAAATAAAGCTTGGATAGTTATTTTATTATTTTGAGTTTTTCGAGCCTATTGGAAAATAAACATGCCTGCTAGGGTCATTAATGTGTTCTGAATTTCAAAATTCTTCTTTTCACATATCTCTTGGCAGATTGATTTGTAATATTGCAGAAATTTACCTTAGATGATCCTCTACAAACTTTTAGTGTGCCGATCCAAAATCTTGAACAGTTCTACACAACGAACCAAATTATGCAGAATTGAAGCTTGGATAGTTATCTTAATATGTTTAGTTATTTGAGCCAATAAGAAATTCAACGTGGCTGACAGGGCCATTAACACATTCTGATTGGCTGAATTAAAAAGTTCTTTTCTCACAAACCGCTTGGCAGATTAATTTGAAATATTGCAGCAATGTACCTGAGATGGTCCTCTACAAAGTTTGAGTTTTTTGTGCCGATCCGAAATCCAAGATGGCCGCCGCCACCGTGAAACATAGCTTAACATAGGACACTATGTGAAAACCATACATTTTATTCTCTGAAACTGTTCCAGAAAATTAAACTAAATACTGATGGAAAATCAATCTTAGATTCATATTCGTAAATTTTTTAATGTATGGAGCGCCAATTGTGTTATTTATTTTTATTTTCTTAAGCTTAAATTGCTTCTATATTGAGATTCTTTTTACCACGCACACGCATATATACACGTAAACATTCACATTGAATACCGTATATCGGGTAATGTTGGCGTGATGGTTATTTTGGCTATATTGGCGTACAAGAAAATGTCGCCAAAATTAAAACGACCAATTTATCCAGACGATAATTACCGGTATTTGTTGACCTATGTAAAACTGACCGACTAATACCTGACACTACACTTATTATCGATTTGTTGTTGTGCGACGAAGCGTGTAAAACTGACCACTTTGTACTTGGTCAGTCGATTTTGAAGTTTCTATCGAGGGATTCACTGCCCACTCCTAAGAAAAATGACGACCATACGAAAGCTGCTAATGAGGAAGTATTAAAGCTTCAGAAGATGACGCCAAAGCGTGGCAATTACCTAGTTTTGTCGCCCAGTCAACGATTCAAAATTGGAAAGTTTGCTGCGGAAAACGGCACACCTAGAACATTGAAAACTTTTTGTGATTATTGAAAGTTGTCTGAAACTACAGTACGACGGTTAAAAGGACAGTATCTATCAAACCGAAAGCGTTTCGTCAGAATCTGATGACATCGATCCGTCCAAAATTGATCTTAGTCTTAGTGCTATGAAACCATTGTCAGAGAAATGGCTAGTGCAAACCCATAAATACTTGTGCCGAAATCCAGACTTCATTAAAAATGGCTTCAAAGAAGCTGGAATCACTGAAGTAGTCCTCAAATGTAGAGATAGATCTTAGTGAATAATCCGGTGCCAAACTGAATGTGTTTTACATTTTTAGACATTAATAAATACATGTATATTTTAAAGTTTAGTGCATGATCTTATATTTTATAGATTATCATTTTAAACAATAATAAATAAAATATTTTTATTTAAATATCTATATTTGCTATAAATATGAACATATTGAAAATACAATACCGTTTCTTGTTCTTATATTGGTGGTAAAATTTGAAAAACACCAAAATAAAAAACGCCAAAATAAAACCTGCTAAAAAAACAGGAAAACCACTAAAATTTCCAACCGCCAAAATAACCCGATATACGGTATCATCAAAATCATATTCATACATTATCATCATCAACTTAATTCATCTTTGGACACCCAGCATTATTTTGTAATTCATGCAACCTTGTGTCATATGATGGAATTATAGTAAATAAACATTGGTTAACTTTACTGTAGTCCGTTTATTTTGGAGAATATAGATGGGAGGCAGTACAGTAAGAAAACTCTCAATTATATTTGAGTTATTCCGTATTTGATCTGAACGATGTTTTTAAATTCCGAATTAGACGTGCTAGATGAAAGGGATAACCAACAAACCGCCGCCACCGGTGGTACGCAGCAAGACGATCATAGTGATATCGATCAACAGGATAGTAATATCAAAAGGGGAAAACGAATCATTACTTTGTCAGAGAAAGGAAAGGAACTCGTTGAAACTAACCGACGAGCATTTCAACTAAAACTTAGTGTTATTCACAATGACATTCAGCTCTTGTCGAGAAACATTGAGGTTCATTAAAATAATTTAAAATCACTGGAAGAGTTAATATGACCAGATGTGCAGAGAATATCTGAATGTTCTCGAAAATGAGGCAACTACTGAAAGAAAAAGCCCTTGTAGAGGAGAAACAGGCGATCGAAACGGCTAAGGCGGAACGTAGGAAGGTAGATCTAGAAGCAGATTTGGATTTACTTAATTTTAAGAAGGAAGCTGCAGCCGTTGAAACAGAAGCTGAAGCATTACAATCAGAATTTGATGAAAGCATGTCTCAAGTTTTGTCCGATAAACCACCACTTGATGCAAAAATTAGAACTGCTTCGTTGATCAGTCATGTTCAGCAACAAAACTATGAGATTGAGGACAAGTCTCATTCTGCAGCGAATAATGTGAATTCAAATACACCAGCTCCACCTAAATTGAACCCACGTGCAAGTGAGTTCGTTCCTCAAATAAATTCGCATAGAGATCACCATGTTCAATATGAAACTAGTACAAACTAGCGAGAAAAAACTAATCACGATATAACGAATTATGGACAGAAAGAAATGGCAACTGATTTTACTTGTTTTCTGTTAAAGCGTGATCTATTAATGTCGAGATTTAACATATTTAACGACAAATCTGAGTTTTATCCTTCTTAGAAAGATAGCTGTAGGAAGATAATTAGCGAAATTCTGGCGAATCCAACTGAGCAAATGGACCTTCTGGTCAAATGGACTGGACCACAGTCACAAACGCATGTCCACAGCATAAAATCTTCGAACAAAACACAACCCATCAAGGGCTCTTAAGCTTATCTGGGAAAGATTGGATTAACGCTTTGGAAATCCTGAACTTATAGACAGCGCATGTAAAAAGAAGCTGGTTGCCTTTCCACGCATAAAGGAAAGAGACTTTTCTAAACCGTTCGACTTATCCGACATCTTATCGGAAATCTCATCAGTAAAGGAAAACGAAGATTGTGGTTTGCTCTTCTCCTACTTCAATTCTTCAGTAGGCGTGTCACCTATTGTCGCTAAGCTTCCATATCAGCTACAGGACTGCGGTTAATTACAACAGTGGACGATTTATCCACCTTTCCATGCACAGTTTATGAGTAGAGTAAAGTCAAGAATAACCCCAACTCTTTAATTCAATAAGAGAATATAAAAACTTAAAACCAAATATTATGAACATCTTAAATCTTTTAAAAAAATCAAAAAAATAAAGAAACATGAATACAATAAACAGTTTTACAATAAAATTTTAGATGCTTGTGAAAATGATCCTCAGCAGGTTTGGAAAATGTTGCAGTCTCTTAATCTTAAAGATACTGATGGAAATAATGAGGAACTTATGTGAAACTATAAAAATACAATAAAACATTTCCAGGAACAAGGATCATGTGAAGATAAAGACATTAACTTTATGAATAATATAAAAGAACAATTAGTTCAAATAGAAAAAGAGTTGTCCTTTGTTTGTGCAACTGATAGACCAATTACCTGCACTGATATAAAAGAAGTCCTCAGAAAGTTCAAAAAAGGAAAAGCTTCTGGACCCTACAAAATTTTGTATGAAGTAATAAAAAAAAACTAGTTCTGTTACATTAAAATCATATGCAAAACTATTTAACTTAATTCTTCATTCTGGGTACTATCCTTGTCATTGGAATAAGTCATTTATTACATTGATTCATAAGTCAGGTGAAAAAAACATCCCTGCAAATTATAGAGGAATATCTTTGATAAATTGTTTATCCAAAGTATTCAGCAGCATTCTTAACAATAGACTTTTTAACTTTATGAGAGATAAATTTTCAAATTCACAATTTGGCTTTAGACCAAATCACAGAACAGGCGATAGTTTATTTATTCTAAAATCACTTATAAACAAATATGTCCACAAAAATAATAAAAAGATATATTGTTGTTTTGTGGATCTAAAAGGTGCATTCGATTCAGTTTGGCGAGAAGGTCTTCTTTTTAAGATGGCAAAACTAGGAATAGGTAAAAAACTTTATAAAGTGTTACAAAATCAGTTTACCAAAACAGATTCTTCTTTGAAATTTGATTATCTCTGTTCTCCATTTTTTGAAATATTTAGAGGGGTAAGACAAGGAGATAGAATAAGTCCTACCCTCTTTAATATTTTTATAAATGATCTCAGTGAAACTTTTCTTGACAATGTTTGTGAACCACTTAAAATACTAAAGTCTAATATAAGTTGTCTTCTCTTTGCTGATGACATAATTTTGTTATCTGAGTCTCAGGATGGACTCCAAAATAGTTTAAACAAACTGTCTGACTATTGTGATAAATGGCAGTTAATAGTTAATAATAAAAAGACCAAATCAATGATCTTTCAAAAAAGAAATCTAAAATTAGAAAGATCATATTTTAATTATAAAAATAACTCAATTGACAATGTTGCTGAATATAAATTTCCAGGCTCCACTCTTGGCAGCAATAGAAATTTAACATTAAGTATTTTAGATCTTACAAAGAAAGCCAAGAAGGTTCAATTTGCTCTTTACTCTAAATGGGTAACGTCCCTATAAATGTTGCACTAAATATGAATGATTCACTTTTTAAACCTATCTTATTGTATAATTTTGAAATATGCATGAAGGATCAATATCTTCCTTTTTTTAGAGCAAAACTCCGATGTAATTCTGGAAACATAGTTGATCCATTTACATTTATAGACAAAACTCCTTATGAAAAAGTACATTTGGCATATTGTAAATACATTCTTGGTGTTAAACGGACAGCTTCAAATCTGGCTTCCCGTTTGGAATTAGGCCGCCCCCCTTTAGAAAAATTCATTAAAGTCCAGTCAATGCTTTATTACTCTAGACTACACACTGTAGACATAAATCCCCTTTTAAAGGAAAGTTTTGACTTGTGCAAGATGTTAGATTCTGAGCATACTTATTCTTGGATAACATATATAAAAGATATTATTTCTGACACAGCTTTTGATGTCGAAAAGGCAAAATCTTGTCAAACAAGTAAAAGTGTTAAATCAAATGCTTCTTATATAAAAACTGAATTATCAAAATACTATGATAACATAACTTATAATAAAATATCTAGCTTAAACGACCAAAATAAGATATTTCTTTACAAATCATTAAAGAAAGAACTAGGGAAGGAATTCTATTTATCTCATTTCGATTTTGAAACTCGTGAATATATTGCAAAGTTAAGAATATCGGACCACTTTTTAGAAATAGAGCGAGGAAGATATAGAAAGATTCCTCGTGAACAACGTATTTGTACTTTTTGTAATCAAAATGGTATTGACGACGAATGCCACTTCTTTTTAAAATGCGATCATTATCTCATATTTAGAAATAAACTATTGTTAGATTTTAATATTGTAAATGAAACTAGTAATACCTCTGATCAAGACAATTTAATTAAAATAATAAAAAAATGAGGTTTTTGGGGGGCTGCTCAATTATTCAATATGGCTGTCAGAACCATTAATGCGTGCTGAATTTAAAAAATCTCACAAACCGCTTGGCAGATTGATTTGAAATATTGCAGAAATGTACCTTAGATGGTCCTGTACAAAGTTTGAATTGTTTGTGCCGATCCAAAATCCAAGATGGCCGCCATCACAGTACTTAGTTTAACCTAGGACACTATTGGAAAAGCATACAAACAGCTTCTTCGCGGAATCTGTTCCACACAATGAAACCAAATTATGCAGAAATAAAGCTTGGATAGTTATTTTATTATTTTGAGTTTTTCGAGCCTATTGGAAAATAAACATGCCTGCTAGGGCCATTAATGTGTTCTGAATTTCAAAATTCTTCTTTTCACATATCTCTTGGCAGATTGATTTGTAATATTGCAGAAATTTACCTTAGATGATCCTCTACAAACTTTTAGTGTGCCGATCCAAAATCTTGAACAGTTCTACACAACGAACCAAATTATGCAGAATTGAAGCTTGGATAGTTATCTTAATATGTTTAGTTATTTGAGCCAATAAGAAATTCAACGTGGCTGACAGGGCCATTAACACATTCTGATTGGCTGAATTAAAAAGTTCTTTTCTCACAAACCGCTTGGCAGATTAATTTGAAATATTGCAGCAATGTACCTGAGATGGTCCTCTACAAAGTTTGAGTTTTTTGTGCCGATCCGAAATCCAAGATGGCCGCCGCCACCGTGAAACATAGCTTAACATAGGACACTATGTGAAAACCATACATTTTATTCTCTGAAACTGTTCCAGAAAATTAAACTAAATACTGATGGAAAATCAATCTTAGATTCATGTTCGTAAATTTTTTAATGTATGGAGCGCCAATTGTGTTATTTATTTTTATTTTCTTAAGCTTAAATTGCTTCTATATTCTTCTTTTTACCACGCACACGCATATATACACGTAAACATTCACATTGAATATCATCAAAATCATATTCATACATTATCATCATCAACTTAATTCATCTTTGGACACCCAGCATTATTTTGTAATTCATGCAACCTTGTGTCATATGATGGAATTATAGTAAATAAACATTGGTTAACTTTACTGTAGTCCGTTTATTTTGGAGAATATAGATGGGAGGCAGTACAGTAAGAAAACTCTCAATTATATTTGAGTTATTCCGTATTTGATCTGAACGATGTTTTTAAATTCCGAATTAGACGTGCTAGATGAAAGGGATAACCAACAAATCGCCGCCACCGGTGGTACGCAGCAAGACGATCATAGTGATATCGATCAACAGGATAGTAATATCAAAAGGGGAAAACGAATCATTACTTTGTCAGAGAAAGGAAAGGAACTCGTTGGAACTAACCGACGAGCATTTCAACTAAAACTTAGTGTTATTCACAATGACATTCAGCTCTTGTCGAGAAACATTGAGGTTCATTAAAATAATTTAAAATCACTGGAAGAGTTAATATGACCAGATGTGCAGAGAATATCTGAATGTTCTCGAAAATGAGGCAACTACTGAAAGAAAAAGCCCTTGTAGAGGAGAAACAGGCGATCGAAACGGCTAAGGCGGAACGTAGGAAGGTAGATCTAGAAGCAGATTTGGATTTACTTAATTTTAAGAAGGAAGCTGCAGCCGTTGAAACAGAAGCTGAAGCATTACAATCAGAATTTGATGAAAGCATGTCTCAAGTTTTGTCCGATAAACCACCACTTGATGCAAAAATTAGAACCGCTTCGTTGATCAGTCATGTTCAGCAACAAAACTATGAGATTGAGGACAAGTCTCATTCTGCAGCGAATAATGTGAATTCAAATACACCAGCTCCACCTAAATTGAACCCACGTGCAAGTGAGTTCGTTCCTCAAATAAATTCGCATAGAGATCACCATGTTCAATATGAAACTAGTACAAACTAGCGAGAAAAAACTAATCACGATATAACGAATTATGGACAGAAAGAAATGGCAACTGATTTTACTCGTTTTCTGTTAAAGCGTGATCTATTAATGTCGAGATTTAACATATTTAACGACAAATCTGAGTTTTATCCTTCTTAGAAAGATAGCTGTAGGAAGATTATTAGCGAAATTCTGGCGAATCCAACTGAGCAAATGGACCTTCTGGTCAAATGGACTGGACCACAGTCACAAACGCATGTCCACAGCATAAAATCTTCGAACAAACACAACTCATCAAGGGCTCTTAAGCTTATCTGGGAAAGATTGGATTAACGCTTTGGAAATCCTGAACTTATAGACAGCGCATGTAAAAAGAAGCTGGTTGCCTTTCCACGCATAAAGGAAAGAGACTTTTCTAAACCGTTCGACTTATCCGACATCTTATCGGAAATCTCATCAGTAAAGGAAAAGGAAGATTATGGTTTGCTCTTCTCGTACTTCAATTCTTCAGTAGGCGTGTCACCTATTGTCGCTAAGCTTCCATATCAGCTACAGGACTGCGGTTAATTACAACAGTGGACGATTTATCCACCTTTCCATGCACAGTTTATGAGTAGAGTAAAGTCAAGAATAACCCCAGCTCTTTACATGAAACGCGGTCAAACGTACTGTATACACAGGAGAAACCTGCCGCGAAGGCTAGGACACTTTATGTAAGAGTGAGAAAAGTTGAATCGACCAAAACTATAACGAAGGCAGACTCATTTAGCATAGACCCCAGTATTAAGTGTCCGTTTCACAGAACTAGGCACACACCGAATGACTGCAGGACATTAAAGGCGAAACTGATTCATGAGCGGAGGAGTTTCCTGAAGCAAAATAAGATATGTTTTAAATGTTACTGCCAAAATACGATCAAGTGTAGTGATTATGGAAGGTCTGACCATACATCGGCCTTGTATATAAAGAACAGATCTGATACAGATGGTACTGCGCTGTCAAGTCATGGCGGGGAGCCTAGGACTAACATACGTCCATTTAATCATAATAGTGATTATGATTATGTAAGACCTATGTGCACACAGATATGCTGTTATAAATTTGGGGGAAAATCGTGTGCAAAGATTCTATTGGTGAAAGCATATTTGAGTGACAATCCTGGTAGAAAGATGAAGGTATATGCAATACTGGACGACCAGTCAAATAGAACTTTAGGAAAATCGAAACTTTTTGATTTTTTCGGAGCCAAGTGTTATGGATTATGTACTATCCACTTGTTACGGAAAGTCTCAAACTTCCGGGAGAAGGCTGAGCAATCTTATAGTAGAGTCTCTAGATAAACATACTCAACTAAGATTACCCGACGTCTTAGAATGCGATCAGATACCCGATATTCCAGACGAAATTCCTACTCGAGAGGTAGCGATTTATCATCCTCATCTTAACGATATATCGACTTTAGTCCACCGTTGGACAATGATAGCAAGATTCTACTCTTAGTGGGACGTGACATGATAGAAGCAAACCATGTCCAAGATCAGCGAATATGTCCAACGAATGCACCTTTCGCGCAAACCACTTCGTAAAGACAGTACGCTGGTACAATTGAACCCTATCATTGATGAAAATGATATTTTGCGTGTTAGAGGACAACATAAGTGCGGACAAACGGAATCTGATTATTCTACCAAGCAGACACTGGATAACTACTCTTATCGTTCGTTTTTATCACGAAAAAACTTTACAGCTGGAGCTGTAAGATCTAGTGGTTACTGGATAGTAGGGGAAAAACGTCTTATTTCTTCAATACGGAAAGCCTGACCGCGGACCGTAGTGGGTAACGTGATTGGAGAGTGCCACACTCCTTGCACGATAAAGACCCCTTTTGTAGATTTGGACCGTTGTTATGGTATCTTGCAGTGTCTGCTTTGATGCAGCAAACATATATTTAAGATTTTGTTTTGGTTTAATAGTTGAGAACAAAGTGAGAAAGTTCTACAAAGACATTTTTAAGTGTCACAGAAAAGTGTTGCACTCATGACAATTTGGCATAAGGTCTTTGTTTCCTGGGATATCTTCAAGATTTTTGCAGACATATTCCCCACAACCAGACATACATATTAACTATTTAGAAATAATATATCTATTAATTTGACAAAATTAAAGGAACATAACCTGTTGGGGTCATTTTTTTAAACAGCCCATATATAGATTTGGTGTACATGTAAACAACATAAAGTGCTATATAAGTACAAACAAAATGTGAAGCAAGGTGCCCCTTGTCATATTTTTAAAATTTAAGTCTGTCTTTACAATAAGTTACTCTTCGTTACAACTTGCAAGTTGCTTTGTATAGAAGCACATAATGAAAGAGAAGTTGTTAAGGTTGTTAATGTTTTTATGTTATACATATAGGTTTACTATAGCATTGAATTTAAAAAGTTTTTAAAATTTTCCTTTTTACAGTATTGGTTGACATTCCGTTCTCCGATATTAAATGCCAAAAACTAATTGGAGAGGGGGCGTTCGGACAAGTGTTTCATGGCACGTGGGGGAATATAATATGCGCCGTAAAAGTGCAGAAAGTGACACCAAAGGAGACTGCCAAAATATATTTTGATAAAGAAGTAGAACAACTGAGGAAGATAAATCACCCAAATATTGTCACCTGTTTTGGTAAATGTCCTGATAAATTCATGATAGTTTTTGAATACATGGAAAATGGTAGCTTGGATAATTACTTAAAGTAAGTTACATTCTTTCTGTTGTTGTCTTTAAGAAGAAGCAAAGATCATGGTTTTTTTTAATTGAAGTGAAGACTTAAAAAATACTTTAGGTTACTTACAGTCTATAGTAGTGTACCTTGGGGATGAAACCGATGCACATTTATATGGTTTTAAATGCTTAGAAAACGGTAACTTTACACCTTATTGGGAAGGTTGCAGAGATAATTAATTGGCGATTGAAAATGATCTTGTTATTTATGTGAACACAGCACGGAGATATTTGTTTTAAATATTATTCCATAGTTTAAGCTTACACAATTTTATTCCTGTTCCGTTAGATTTTTTAATAGTTGTTCATTCTTGATCAACCAACACTAGTGGAAATGGTCACCATCAAAACAAGCCACAACGAGGTTTCTTATCAACATGATTAAAAAATGTACTAATTTTCAATGTATACACCTCGCCATAAGTTAAGCAACACCTACAATTGTTTTATAATTTCAAAAATCTGAATGAATATTAACTTTGTGTTATTTATGTACTAAATCCATCATTTGAGCACGGCAAAGTTACTGTAATTAGCTCCTCAGGTAAATCTTAAAATACCAAAACCGGTTTGTCATACGGTAGTCGAGCACGCCTAAAAGCCTTGTTTTCCTTAACGATTTAGTGTTCATCTCCTGGTCTTTTTCTACTTCATCTTTACATTTTTACAATGGCTAGACGGAAATTAAATGAAGCTGAGAAGTGGCAGATCATTGGAATGCGTAATAGTGGACAGAGCTTGCGTCAGATAGCAGAACACTTTGGCATTAACTTTAGTATTGTATCCCGGCTACTGAAACGTCATCGAGATGATGGAACTATCCAGGAACGTCCTAGGTCAGGTCGACCACCAAAAACATCTGAAAGGGAGGATAGAGCACTCGTTCGTGTAGCCAAACGCCAACCGTTTGCCACTGTAAGATATCTTCGTGACGATTGGAATATTGCAACCAGAGCCACCGTACGAACAGTTAACAGGCGCCTAAATAGTACAAGGTTGAGAGCTCGTCGACGCTTGAAACGTCCACTGTTGACACAGAGACATCGCCAAGCACGTTTAGAGTGGGCACGATATCACCGCCATTGGAATATTCGAAGCTGGTGACGAGTACACTGGACCGACGAAAGCAGATTCCTTCTCCGTCATATTGATGGGCGAATGCGCGTTTAGAGACAACGGGTCATTGCTTACAACCAGAACAACATCTAAGGTACTACAGCGTTTGCGGTGGTTGGGTTACAGTGTGGGGAGGCTTTTCATACGACTGTAAACTGAATCTGCATGTGGTTGATGGGACAATTACAGGGCAGAAATATTAAAATGACGTCATTAACGCTATTATTGTGCCACATTTTGACAATCATGCACTTTGTAACAGACCCATCTTTATGGATGACAACGCAAGACCTCACCGAGCTGCAATTTTACGTGATGTTATCGAAAGGGAAGCTATTGAACATCTTCCAACGCCATCCATGTCACCAGATTTGAATCCAATTGAACATTTGTGGGATATCATTGGCCGTAAAATCAATAACCGAGCACCGGCGTATCAAAATGTCCAAGAACTACGTTTTGCCATTCAAAATGAACGGCAGAATCTACCCCATGATACGCTTCGTCGTTTAGTAAACAGCATGAGGCGGAGAGTTAATGAACCGGAAGCGTGGTGGTTACACGAATTACTGAGTAGTTTTTGCGTTTAACACATTTCAAATTGACTTTTCTTTCCCTGAACGTTGACCTGTCATGACGTGTTTACTTTAAGTTTGACTAATAAGTTATATTTCCACTGTTTTTTGATATCTTTGCTTTGAACATTTTTTCATCAAAAAAAGCAACGCGACTGTAAACATGTTGTTTGTATGTTTCATTGGTCATTGTTCAATAAATTGGCATTTCTTTAAAAAATATTAAAATATATAAAATCTTAAATGTATCCCGGGAAAATAATAGTGTGTTGCTTAACTTCTAGCGAGGTGTATATGTTTACTTCACGAAATTAGCGTCGTTTAAGACGATGTTGCAGTCGTATTCTTTTAGTATTTAATCGAATGAAACTTAGCACAAAAGGTACATTTTGAGTATTTTTTGTCTATGACTGATTGTCTGATATGCAGTCAGTGTGAAAAGTTCTTTGTCGATGTACCACACCAATATCATTTTGGTGAAATGTAGTATCACACGATGAAAAAATATCTAAACAAATTCGAACGATGAAAACGCAGTTTTTCCATTTTTTTTACGTTTTAAATTTAACGCAGCGAATAAAATATATTAAAAGATGATTAAGCATTGATTTGAAAATAGATATATTCTGTTCTTTATCTCTTATTATGGGAACAACAATGGCAGGCATGCAGCGTCAACAGCCATGTCCTCTCTCTACCTCGAACATTTGTTTTCCGATCTTTATGAAACTTAGATTAAATTTGTATAGGCATAATATATCGGTCAAATTTGATAACCAGCCAAATTGCTTCAGCCACTTCAAGAGCAATGACCCTTTATTTATCAAAAAAAGCAATTTCGCCTTATCTGCTCTCTATCTCACACAGTAGATGTCCAATCTTCATGAAACTTGGGGACAATGTTTATCGGCATAATAACGCGACCAAGATCGATTTCCAGTTAAATTGCCATACACAGATTTCTTAATTATTCCTTAATTTTTTACAAAATATTCCAAATTACTCTGTACTGTTACTGAAATAGTTGTTCGTTGATCTTCATGAATTTTTTTGGAAACGGTGGTGTCAACGGTATTACATCGAGAGGTTATCAAGTTCATTATAGTAGTACATGATTCTCGTGATATAATTGAAACCTCTGCAATTTAGTATTAAATTGGCTATTTATCATAATCATTTTGGTTATAAGGATTTCTGCAACTTAATACAGGTGCATACCTCACTGTCAAAATTTTCAGCCATTTACCGAAATTTTCGACTTGCGTATATTGGGACACTTTGGCACGTGTTTTTATTTTTGTCCAACTAATCTTATTAAATAAACGGAAAATGCATTTATAGAACATTAAAAGGATAAAATGACCTTTTATGACACAATTTTTTTTTCAAATTTACTATTTTAGTTCATAGAATATTTTTAGGTGCCAAAAGTAGGCTTTTTGATATTTGGCATGTGTGTAGACTATATGTCTCTGTGTGTAGATAGTTACTAGACTATATGTCTCATTTTTGTCAGTAAATATGTTAACAAAAATGATTAAAACTCCTGATAAATCATTAGAAAAATATTTTGGAATTAGAAGAACGTTGGATAAATGTCCTTTTAAACAGAAAAAAAACACTTGATATAGAAAAACATGTACATATATATTGTGTAAAAGTGTAAATTGAGCATTTATTGATGCAAATTTTTGATCCACGACGCATACAAGTACCTTTGGAACAGATTTTAGGATTAAAAATTAAAATATTATAAAACAATTAAATACATTAACTGACAAATATGTTCTTTATCCTTTTTTGGTACATTTTAACATATCAATTCAAACAAAAGTCACACGAATACTTATAGGTCGTAACTTGTTTAGATTTTTTTTTTTATCGTGTCATACTACTTGTCACCAAAATGATAGTTGGTTGATCGGTGTGTGTACAGATTAGGTTGGGAGAAAAAGGCATGGGGAAGTTTTTCATAAGTTAAATAGGTAAATTATATATAACACTTCTTAACTAATAAGGAAATTGATTGAACATATATTTTTGGTGCATGACTGGATGTATATAAACCCAAAATAATGGATTTATTAACATCAGTGATTGTTATATCTGTAAACATCTCAAGGTCTCATATCTATATAATGGTCATGCATTTATGTACACAGGGCGTACGGAAGAGGTAAAAAAGTTTTGTATATGTTGTTTGTTGATAATTTAAACGGCTATATTTTTTCTCGTTTTATAACCCGTATTACATCTAAAGTATCATATAGAGCCCAGACACATACATTGGTGTGGTGGATCATTGACGAAAGAGTAAAAGTTGAATTTGAGTTTGGTAAATTATGGCAAAATTGAGTACAAATTCAGCAAGGATAGGTTAAAATTATTATTTTCATCGGATTTTGTTGTAATTTTTGTTTCAGACTATGTGGAAAGGGGGGGGGGGGGCGGTTTTGGTTACCAGCACAAACACTCCCACTTTAAATATTGCTGACATACTGCTTTCATATTTATTGCTGTACATGCATTTTGATTACCATATCAAGGTTAATATTGAAGTTCTAAAAGATTTTATTTTTCCTTAAATAGTGTTTAATGCCGCTCAGTAATATGTCAGCTATATTGGGGCGTCCTGTTTTTTTTGGGGGGAAGAAGCCTTAGTACCACAGTCCATCGTAGGAAAACTTTCAATAATTGTAAATCAATATTGAAGTCGAGCACTCCCTGCCAGCAGTGTGACTCAAACTCGCAACTTCAGTGTTGACAGACATGTGATCAATAGATGATCACTAACTACTTGAAACAATCGGCCAATGAAGACCCTCAGTCCTGAAAGAAAGAAATTAGTTTTTTAAAGATTTTAATCTGCTAGATGCTAATATTTATATGGAGACAATTAAAGTAATAAAGTCGGTGCACATGTAAGAATAAACATAGGCTTTTTAGAGCTTTAAAAAACTAGACATAAAACAAAAAATAGACATTTTATATTTAATACAAGTTATAGGACCATTATAAAATGGTCTATGTTTATGTCTGAAATGGACAAACAAGCTTTGAAACCAATAACATATAAGATCAATATAGTTACATAGCTCAAAATCTACCCCCTCTTGTAAATAACAGAGACAAAATTAATACAGTAATGTTAAAATATAGACAGGATATCCTTTGCATGTGAGTAAGTAGAAGTGATGTTCCTTTAAAATCTATTGCAAGAAGTACCGTATGATGTTAGACACCTTAAAAATGCGGGATACCGAAAATAGTCATGTGGTGTCTGTCTTTCCATTCACTATACACTTGGGATACCTGTCTTTAATTGCTCGCCTGTGACGACAGTCGCCGGAGACGAGACATCGGAATCCGACAACGGCGTCAAAAGACATTTTTTTGTAAGCTTAAGTCCTATGTTCATCAAATTTGGCCTAGTGGTAGCTGATGGTGAGTACTTGTCAGTCAAGTCACTTGTCACGTGACCTTGACCTCAATTTCAAGGTCCAGCGACTATGTTAAAGTTTATGGATTAGTGCAGTCCTCTGTATATAGGATGACAATATTTGGTACATAGGCTGCCGATGAATAGTACATGACTTCTGATAGGTGTCACCTTACCCGGACCTCACTGTCATGGTCCAGCGACTATATTAAAGACTTTGAATTAGGGCAAATCCTCTGTAACCATTCTTGCTTTTATAATAATATTTGGTATATAGGTTGCTGATGAATAGTACATGACTGTCTGGTATGTGTCACCTGACCCTGACCTCATTTTAACGGTCCTGGGACTACGTTCAAGGTTTTGGATTGGGGCATTTCCTATGTAAATATGTATGGTAGGATGACAATATTTAGTAAACAGGTTGCTGATGAATAGTACATGAGTGTCTAGTAGGTGACACCTGATCTTGACCTTAATCTCATTGACAGTGAGAGTTACATGTGATCTTGCATCCAGAACGTTTCACAACCACCACATCTTATTTTTGCCAAAAACTGACTTGATTCTTATTTTACAGTTTCTTATTTAGTGTTGGAGTTGTCGTACCACATTCTCAATATTACATGCAGACAACAATTAGACTTATTTTTTATGATTGCACTTCTAGGCTTATAGGGTTAGAGGTCAACATGACTTGCTCTACTCTATCATTTCATTAATGATATGTGCCCAAACTGGTATACATAGAGATGCACCTGAAGCTTTTCCTTTCATGTGTCAGTGGGAAAGGAAACAGGCTTGGATTAATTTTTCTCATCTCAGAATTGTTAAAAACAAAAGAATTATGGTATATCATGAACTATTTCGAAAAAAGGGTATTTAGTTATTAGGCCAAATATTAAGAATTTTCTATTATATCACTGACAAGTTCACATGTCAGTATAGTACTATATATACAAATTAAGCCCAACACTGTTAGAATTAGATTTTTAACACTGTCAAATTTTAGTTTACCCTCAGTGGGATTCGAACTCGCACCGTTGTGACACTGTGGCACCAAATCGCCTGCACTATGTCCAGCCATCTAGACCCCTCGGCCAAATCCGCTATATAAAAATATAGCTTCATTAACCGGGGTGAATCGTAGACATAGACATAGTACATGTGTACAAGCGTGTGACGATGGAATTTTCGTAACCAATACGTATTAATTTGACAGTAATCTAATTCAGCATTTTTGTATATATTATATAGGATGACAGAGTTACTTGTCATACAGCCACAGTAAGTAAATTATATACAAACGTCTATGTATTGTGACAACTATATAATATATCTATCCAGCGCATTTCTGAAACATCAATTTGTAGACGTATATATAAAAATTTGATATTAACCCTGTATTTATGATGTTTCAGAAATCCGCTGGATAGATATATTATATGGTTGTCACAATACATAGACGTTTGTATATATATATATATATATATATATATATATATATATATATATATATATATATATATATATATATATATATATATATATATATATATATATATATATATGATTTAATGAGTGGTCAAATCAAGTTCTTACAGTTTCAAATAATAACGATTTAAAATTGTTAAACTCCGGACGAACACAGGTAAAACCTTACTAATTGTTCTTTGAACAATTTGCAGCTTAATTTATTTCTGTTTTTGTCAAAATGATCTATCCCTTGATGCAGTTTTTAGTCTAGATCTTTCAAAACGTGGAGTTGTTGTTATTATACATACTTAAAAGGAGCTTCCAAATTGCTTTTTCTCTAAATACTTGTTCAGGTGTTGCAAATATTTTAAAGATGCGTCATTCATCATTGAAAATTTAGATACATATACAATTCGATACATGGATACTTTGTTCCCCATATTTGGGACCTTCTTGCGCTAAAACGGTATCGACCTATTAAAGGTGAAACGCTTACATTTTGTTTAACTTTGACGGGTCAGTACTGTAAACTATTCATAATTATAGTGTTGCCCATAATATTTTACACATTGAATGTACATATTTAACGCGAGAATAAAAGTTTCTAAAGACCAAAAGCATTTCCTGAAGAGCATTGAAATCAAGTGTCTCAACTCTTCAAATTAATGTAAAGATATATTGTTTGTTTGCTTGTTCAAATAGTGTTTTACGCACCTTATGAATTTTTCAGCGATATCATGGCGTACAGTGTTTAGTGCCGCAGACGGAATACGAGAGAAAACTCCGACCATAAAAAAACTGGGGATCGTTGTCAATAAAAATTGCAAAACTAAATGAAAATCGAATATAAAGTTTACATTGAGAATTATTTCCTCACATCAATTAATCAAGCAGCCAAGAAATGTCATTTCAACATGACTGCAAGCTGTTGTTTAGACCATTACCAGTCAGTAAAATAAAATTTAATGTACCTATTGTCGAAAGATTCCTATTATGATTCTGATTTATGTGATACAATCTGTAAGGGAACAAAGCAAAATGTGTGTAACATGTTTAGGTATATTAGATATATAAATACGACTCAACATTTGCAATATTCAGTGATCACTGCACTATGTGTCGTTTAAATTTTGTATCTTTGTTTCTCTATTGTTTTGTTCTATCGACAACAGGTAAAATATTATTACATTTATTTGTAAAGCATTCTAGGAACACAGTTGGTAATTACTTACGGATCTTTTATTTAATTACTGTTACTTTTACACTTACAGTGTTCTTTTCTGATCTAATACACATAATCTCAGTATATAAATTCCAGTGTTAAAATACAGTTAATCATTGCTTTATTTGTTGTGAAAATATACTGCTTTATAAAATAATTTTCGTAAAAATCAACTATTGCATACATAATCATAGATAGATTTGGCCTTATTTCAAAGCCTTTAAGGTTCATTTAAGTCCGTAGTAAAATATGGTAAGTTTCAGCATTTTACTCGACAGATTAGTTTGATAACAAATATGGGATCTGTTTTTTTATTTTGTGACTACCTTCATTTGAGATAAATTCACTTCTATAATTTCTTTTTGTTGAATGCATCCGCGTTGAAACTAAACTCAATACTTGGTGTTTTCCACTTTTCATGTTTTATGTAAAAATTACGAGATTTACATTTAATTTTGGATCATGCATTTGATCTTCATTTGAAAGAAATTTATAACAACATTTAGCATACCGATCTATATAAACATATTGGTGATATTAAGCCACATGTATCAACATCCAGGCAATAGTGTGGACCTATTTGTTAATGTGTTTACATGTGCATGTGCATGTGTATTTGAACAAAATTGACTTTTTGATTTTCAACCGAAATGTACTTATCCACAATTTTTTATGTCAGACAAAGATTCATTTAAATCAATGCCACTTTTTTAAATTGATAGATTCACAAGAAAATGAATGCCTAAATAAACCAGGTGGGCGTTGTATTTCAACACAATTGCCATGCGGACCTAATTTGACACAAAGTGGATACTGTTGTGGCAGTAAACAATGTTGCGTTGACTGTAAGTAATATTTTCATTTTTTAATCTCCTTACAGTTATCCTCTCATTTAGGCTATTTATAGGATAATTAATTGGGCGGAGTAAATATCCAAAATATGACCACGAGTGCCGCATAACGCATCTGATTAAACGAGTGCGCGGAACTTGTTCCGCGCACGACTTTAATCTGATGCTTTATGCGCACGAATGATCATATTTTGGATATTCACGATGCCCAATTGATTATCCTATTTATTATATAGATCAAAATTGTTTTCGTAAAATTTTAATGCTAAATCCTTAATTTTATGAACGGCGGATGAATATCTGTATAGTACAAAACCAACTGAAATTTTGGCGGGAAAACACCCGAGAGTGAAAATAAACGATAATTTTCACATGTGATTTACCGTGATTTCTGTCACTCGGAAAATTCGATATTTCATCTCTATCTATATAATAATAATATTTATTTCAGCTGCTAGTGAAAGCTTCCTGCTTGACAGAACATTTGATTGACAATCTTAGGTTTTAAAACAAATCGTGTTAAATTAGTTTTAGAAATTAACTGTATTTACGATGCATCTGCAAATATATTGTTATTTACCAGCCCAGAAGCATCACTGTAATGTTGACACATGCAGTGATATAGTCATTGTCTAAATATACTGCCCTAAAATATCAAAAACTATTTGTATTCCAAAGATTTTCTTTATGGATTGGGTATAACATTTATGGATTTAGATGATAAAAGCTCTACACCGTCTTAATTTGTTTGGATTTCAATTTTTAAGGGTAGCAAACTTGCGCTTCGTGTAGTTAAGTTTATAAACTTGGTATTTTAAATGACGATTAATTTTTGACAAAAAATCATTGAAACAATCGGCACTGTGACTCTAATATTTGCACTTAAAATTTATACAATAAATATAAAATAAAACTGAATTAAGTAGGTATCCACATTTTTTACTGTATGTGACAACTTTCAAATTAAAACTAGGAAAATAGGTATCGACTCAATTTGTTGGTTAAGTTGAACTATACAGCAAAAATGGCTGACGATTTTGTGCTATGCTCGGAAGCTTTCGTTAGATTCTTTAAGTACTAACATACTTTAAGTACTAAAATACTTAAATAAACGTTTGCAGTTAGTCATGTCACTGATTAAAAAACATTATCTCGACTCGAAAAGAGATCTTATACAGCCTTCCATCTCCTACACACAGGAGCAATTAGTTAGATGTTTGGTGGAAGACTTGGAGTTCCGAGCGAGCTAAGGACATGTTATAAACTGCATTCTGACATTATAATATTACAGTAAACATACGAAATCATGACACCATAAGCTCTTTTCTCGTGTGTAGAGCACTAAATGTGCATTGCTCTGTAAAAGTTTAATCTCTTTGTTTTGCAATCGAAATAATATATTATTATTATGTTCGTGATATGTAGGTAATAAAGACATTGAGTGTCTTGCAAAGCCAAAAGGTCGCTGTGGATCTGTCTGTAATCAAAGTAATAAGGAAATACAAGACGGAACATGTTGTGGAGAGCAGCAAGTGTGTTGTAAATTTTGTAAGTATATGGACAGTTTTATAGACTTAATTTTGGTCAAATGGTGTTTGCGTTGGCTTTTTTGTTACACAACGCAATTGACTCAGATTCAGTCAATTGACTTCTATCTGTAAACATGCTGAGAAAAAAACTACGAGGTAATAATTTGTTAAATCTGAAGTTAGTTTGGAGACATGTATACTGAATAAGATATCTCACAAATGACTTTTAATAGAAAATTACCATAGGTTCAAACTGTATTTTTCTAAGCAACAAATTATTCCTATATTTATTATAGAGAGATTTTATTTAAGATTCGTGAATCACGCTTAAACGGAATATATCATACACCACTGAGCGTTTTCCATTTGCTCTGATTTCAAATTTGTGTGTATGTATTTCTTACTGGTCTTACTTTATTTTAAACGCTTTTACTATCGTGTTTAGATGTTTTTTTATGTTATTGTAGAATACTTGTTAATAATATTAGTATAAGTTAACAAACATGGAACAAGTCTGTTAAGCATGATTTTTATTATATGACTAACATTTATCTTAATTTTGATTGTCCCATGGTATCGTGAAAAGTATTATGCAGACAGTGTGTTAACCTCAAAGTAGATAAAAATAGACTGATATAAAAGTTTTGACTTTTGAGTAGCTAAAAATAGAATATTTATCACTTTTCAGTAGTTAAAAATAGAATTCCACAATGGAGAAACAAGCATTAATTTGATTGGTTGAATTAAAAACATCAGCCAATCAAAATCATTCTTTTAAAACATTCTATTTGTTGACATTGGTTCAAAATGGCTGACGAGCAGGAGACAAGTTCTGCAACTGTCAATGAACAGGAACTGTTTTTGCCAATTTTTAATAATTGCTCTAATATTTCTATAAATTTTAATTGGAAAATGTGAATATTTCAATTTAAAATTTGAAATATCCTACTGTTGTTATTGTTGAAATAAATTTGTATTGTTATCTTTTTTTATTAAAGACTTCCAGTGTAAAAGTAAAAATAGTCATATAATAAAACATTCATCGACTTTTATATTTGTTAATACCTATTTTTATCAACCCTCAAAAATAATATCCACACTCGCCGTTGGCTCGGTGGATATAATTTTTTCAGGGTTGATAAAACCAGGTATTAACCTAAATCAAAGTCAACAAATGTATAATATTATAATTTTATAATATATGTTATATCTTCAGCCCCTTGCGCATCAAATCCATGTCTCAATGGTGGGACGTGCAATGTTGTCGGAGAGACTGATTTTTTTTGTTCATGTGTTTCGTCTTATACTGGTAGAAACTGTGGTGAGTTGTAACTGTAGTTGAATTCTCACGAAATAATTATGGATCGAAGTTTTTAAGCCACAAACACAAGTGCAATTGTAATGAAACTTTATGACTAAACAATTTAAATTGTTAATGAATATCAAATAATGATAATATGTGTTACAACATTTCAGACCACCATTCACAGTCAAAAACTTACTTGCACATTATTCAAACACAAACATTGCGTTTTAGTAGTATCAACGGCTGAAAACATTAATACAGTTGGACTATAAACCGCACTGATTTGTGGAAATTGGTATCGAAGAACATTAACAGAATCGCTACAAAACCACCACTGAATCTGAGAAAATGTTAAAGATCAACATCAACACAATCTAGCCTAAAATCATTAAGCACATTTTAAAAAAAAACTTACGTCAAGTAGTAAGTAGAATAAATTAAAAAACGTTTTTGCAAAAAACTTTCATCCAACTTAAAAAAAATAGTAGCATTAAAGGTAACGTTGTTGATTTTGGAGAAAGTAATAACCTTGAAATTTCCCACATTAAATATGATTGAAAATGACGCCATAGAATTTAGCCTTTTCTGCCAAAATTAACACCTGCAGGCTATTCGCAGCTGTGTTAAAGTAAGTTTTCATGATGCGCAATAAAAACTTCTTATATCAACAAACATAGAAAATATTGTGGTGTGAAACACAAAAAATCAGCACTCACGGTCACGGGATGATCACCTGACAACAAAAACGTCTTCTTCAATAAGTTAGGTTCAGGTTATTTTGTAAGAAGTTCAATATATAACCAATGTTTTTCGAACGATATCTTTATATTTTCAGAAAAAAAAATTATGCTTCCACCATCCCCAGGAGGTCGATGAATGAGACATTTAAGAGGAATCGTATAATTGTTACAACACGTTAATTTATCAATTATACCTATCAATTAAAAAAGTTAACGATAATAACCAGAATTTTCGTCATTTATTGATGCACGCAAATCAAAGATCAACGATTCCTGTTGCCTTTGTATACATTTTAACGTGGTCTTTGATCCTTGGAAATATACAAGAGACAATAAAATTGTTTATCGTATTAAAACTCAACATCGACAATCAAATACTATTCAACACAAACTCAGCATAACTTCATACACACATGCTTGTTATGACCAACAATCAAATACTAAATATCATAAATTGCTTTTATATATTCTGGTGTAGATAATGAATAATGCACTTAATTGTGTGTTGGGCACGATTAGGTCTTCATGTATAATCCTGAACTACCTGTCTTTTTGTGGCAAATATCAATCCACTTCTCGTGAAGACTTAATCATACATAAGCTTTAAGCTTTAGTTACTGCTTTATTATCTTTTTAGTGATGAGAAAAGGGGAATGTGGGTGGGGGTAGTTGGAGGTCATATCATCATATTCGCTTTTTGAAGTTTTATAAATTAAATTTAAAATTCTTCAGTTGTTGCTACCACTGCTTCATATTGTAATACTTTGTTTTGTTTGTGTATAATACTTGTATTTGTTTGGCGTCGAACTAGCTTTATGTTTATGGTATTCATCAGGACAAAGTGTATACTCCATTAAAGGTAAAAACAGAGATCTAAATCTTAATGTCCAGGTATAATTGTCTATTCAAAAGTAATAACCGAGATCCAGATCTCAATGTCCAGGTATAATTGTCTATTCAAAGGTAATAACAGAGATCCAGATCTCAATGTCCAGGTATAATTGTCTATTTAGAGGTAATAACAGAGATCCAGATCTCAATGTTCAGGTATAATTGTCTATTCAAAGGTAATAACAGAGATCCAGATCTTAATGTCCAGGTAGAATTGTCTATTCAAAGGTAATAACAGAGATCTAGATCCCAATGTCCAGGTATAATTGTCTATTCAAAAGTAATAACAGAGATCCAGATCTTAATGTCAAGGTATAATTGTCTATTCAAAGGTAATAACAGAGATCTAGATCTCAATGTCCAGGTAGACTTGTCTATTCAAAGGTAATAACAGAGATCTAGATCTCAATGTCCAGGTATAATTGTTTATTCAAAGGAAATAACTGAGATCCAGATCTCAATATCCAGGTATAATTGTCTATTCAAAGGTAATAACAGAGATCCAGATCTCAATGTCCAGGTATAATTGTCTATTCAAAGATAATAACAGAGATCCAGATCTCATTGTCCAGGTATAATTGTCTATTCAAAGGTAATAACTGAGATCCAGATCTCAATGTCCAGGTATAATAGTCTATTCAAAACGTAATTTACCAAATCTACTACAATGTTTAATTTTTTTTCTCAAATATAGTATCTTGTGATTGATAGTTGTCTGATGTCAGACAGCAATAACAATACAAAGTACATGTCATAAAGGAGCAGCGAGACATTTTAAAATTTATCTTTTCTTCTTCATTTGTAATAGTTTTATTCTGTTTTGCTACCATCAACTCATTATAATATAGAAATAAAATGTTTGCAATAGTGACAGACATCAGCACTCCAAAGATTATTGTCATTTTTAACAGTATATATTGTCTTTAATATTCATTATTGCATAATTCTATTCCAGATTCTATCAATTATGTACGTTGTTGTCGTTAAATATAAGTTAGTAATCAAACTTTGTTAAGTAATACAACTAATAAGGTCAAAACAGTTGTCATTTGCTTAAACTAAAACGATGCTACACAAAACTGTAGGATTGAAAAAAAAATGTATTTAGATTATAACCTATTTAGCAAAATTGCCGACAATGATGAAGAAGAGCTCCAGCAACATGCAAAAGATCATGGCATAAACATTCATCAGTTTACACACATATAACTGGTTATAGTCCAAGTATTTGACACAAGGTACGGCGAATCAAAATGAATTAATATTATTCTAAAATCTTTGTTCTTACTCATCAAAATAGAATATCATCAATGAATCTGTACGGAAACAAATAAATGTTGGCATTGACATAGCAATCGTTAACAGCAGCATAAATATATCCAACAGTAATTGAATGACAACTACAACAACAGTATATGGGGACAAAAAACTCTATCTAACATAGTAAAGGTTCGAGTCTTATCGTCTCTTGAATCCAAGTGTCCTACGTTTATTTTTCAGAAGAGCACTGCTTGTCTTTAACACCAAAACACAATCTAGGATAAATACAAACAATTTACAAACCTGTCATTAAAAATAAAGCACTGATAATGTTGTACAGAATCTTTTAAAAAACCATCATCTCAAATATGTGTCATGACTATTCGGACGTACCTAACACTACCAACATAAACGTCGTGGATTCTTATATACTCTCAATACACAATATGGCTTATTTCTATACGATTTTTAGTACAAATTTAAACATCCCCAGAACAGTGGTGTTAAAGCTTAAACAATAGTAGAAAGAACTGTAAATACTTGAACAGTCATGGACAAATTTGATATTGAAAATGTACTTCCAACAATGTACAATCAATATAGAGGACTCAAAATTTGTAAAAAAAAATCGAGTTTATTTGTTTTAAGCAATTAAAAAGTCGAAATTCTAGTATCTGCCAAATATTTTTAGCCCATTTTGAGATAGTTTGTGACACTTTACGAAATAACCATAAAACGCATTTTATTGAGAAACAAACATAGCTGATTTATAATTTTGCAATTTTAGCATGAAATGTTGATAATCTTACATCACCACAGAAAATAATACTAAATATCGTATGCAGTCATATGTTAACCAAAGGCTCTAAATATGTAATAAGAGCATCTAATCTTCAACTTGCTAAATATACCTAATGTAATGGCAAATGTTAAGTGTTACGGTTTCTAAGAAGAAGTTGTTTTCGTGTATTTCTGATATGGTCTTATGTTAACACTGTCGGCACGGAACTTTGTTTTGTCGATAGTTTCTATTGCCTGGGTTTTTCTTTGCGCGGATTTTCCAGGACGGAATGAAATACGTGTTTGCCTGTAACAAATGACTACCCATTTGCTGACGGACGTTTTAAATATACAGTACATATGTGATAATGATAAATCATATATATTGAAGTTTGGTAAATATAAAAAATGGCCCCCGGTTTATACACTTTTTTCAACTAGCATCCGAGAACCAGGTTATTACATGGTGTTACTTTGATAATTGTATACAGTACTTGAGATTGAAATCGCAACACTTTTGGCTATACGTCAGCGATCCGTCAGCGTCCCAAATATCCGTCATCAATCCGTTACCAATCAGTCGGATCAGTCAAATCGTTTCCAATCCGTCCATACGTCAATTGGCGGATTTGGAACGATTTGACTGATCTGACTGATTGATAACTGATTGATGACGGATTTTTGGGACGCTGACGGATCGCTAACGTATAGCCAAAAGTGTTGCGAATAACTTTAAACAAAACATAACGGATAGCAGAAAATCAAAGATTGTTCGACTAATCGACTAAACCAAAACACGAACATAGCAACTATCCTACAACATTGTCACTTTTCTAAATATAATAATCATAGTATACATTATATTAAATTTTCATTAATATTATTTTTAAGGTACTAGTGATAGTTTCTAAAATGATTTATATGGTTGATGAAGTTGCGTAATTTTGGTTTTGAAATCAAATACTTGTATAAAAAAAGATAGACTACTTCATCAACAATGTATACAAGTTCATCCAGGATATATAACAGCACAAGAAATTATACAAGTACAAATAGAATAAGTAAAAAACTTAAACAAGTAAAAACAGGATAAATGACAGCACAAAAAATGCATACAAGTACAATTAAGATAGACCAAAATATTACAAATGTATTCAAGGACAAACAGGATAGACCACAGCACCAAAAATGTATACAACTACAAACAGAACAGATAACAGCACCAAGGATGTATACAACTACAAACAAAACAGATAACAGCACCAAAAATGTATACAACTACAAACAGAACAGATAACAGCACCAAAAATGTATACAACTACAAACAGAACAGATAACAGCACCAAAAATGTGTACAAGTACATGCAGGATAGACCACAGTGCCACAAATGTATCCAAGGATAAACAGGATTGACAACAAAAACAAAAATGTATACAACTACAAACAGAATAGACGACAGTACCACAAATTTATTCATGTACAAACAGGATAGACCATAGTACCCCAAATTTATTAAATGACAAACATGATAAACCACAGAACAACAATTTATGCATGTAAAAACAGGATAGACCATTCCACCAAAAATGAATTCAAGTACAAATGGAATACACTACAGAACCAAAAATGTATACAAGTACAAAACTGGTACATAGCATAGGAGCATCAAAAATGTATAAAGTACAAACAAAATAGACCACAGCATCAAAAATGTATACAAGTACAAAACTGGTACATAGCAGCATCAAAAATGTATAACAGTACCAACAAAATAGTCCACAGCATCAAAAATGTATACAATTACAAAACTGGTACATAGCAGCATCAAAAATGTATACAAGTATAAACAGGATAGAACACAGCATCAAAAATGTATACAATTACAAACAGGATAGATAGCAGTACCGAAAATGTATACAAGTAAAAACGGTATAGACCACAGCACCAAAAATGTATATTAGTAAAAACAGGATAGACCACATCACCAATAATGTATAAAAGTAAAACCAGGATAGAACACAGCACCAATAATCTATATAAGTAAAAACTGGATAGAACACAGCATCAAAAATGTATATAAGTACCAACAGGATCGAACACAGCACCAATAATGTATATAAGTAAAAACAGGATAGACCACATCACCAATATTGTATATAAGTAAAAACAGGATAGATCACATCACCAATAATGTATATAAGTAAAAAAAAATTTAAAATATTAATATTTAATATTTTTAATATTTTTAATATTAAAATATTAGAATTATAAAACTGTTATTTCCTCATTTATGGCTTTAACTAAAAATAAAGCTTTAACTAGTCTAAATTTATAAATGATATTAATTGATATTCCCCCAATCTATAACTAATGCATCAGTGACGGAATATAAACATAAAATGGTGTCTTTTTATCAAAACAAAATAATTTAAACAAAAAATAAATTAAAAAAACACAATGACTTTTAAAAAAAATATTTAACATCGCGTGCCAAGGCGTACCTCTTGTATTTGTCTTTGAAATTTTATAAAGCTGAAAAAGCGCGAAAGACGAAAAACGTGAAAGCGGATTAATAATTTTTTCACTTTGTGCTTTTTCGCTTTATTTGTATTAATGTATGTTTGAAGTTTGTTTAACACCATTTCCAAAAATTTTATTACGCTATATAATATGGAGAACCCAACGATACCGCCGACCTCCGACAGGAAAACTGGTATTCTTTACAAATTCAGGGATGAGCCGAGCACACCCTGTAACTTTAAGGGTTGAACAGATAACCACGATGATCAATAGTAGATTACTGCTGCATTAACCACCGAGTTTACGTTTTGTATTATGAATGCTTCAAAGATCATTTGTCGTGGTTTAGAATTAAATCTCAAATAAAGAAGAAACTACTAAATATGCTTGTATAGAGATACTTTTGAGTTAAAGAAGCGTGTGTAAGATGAAAATCAATTCTGCTGTTTGCATTTTTTGCCATGACAATTTCGAGGTTTCGTTTTATAAAAAGTTAAAGGTGAGGTACTTTTAATATTGTAAACGCTTTTTCGTCATCCAATCAGTAAGACTTTATTTAGACTGGTAAATATTGCACGAACAGAATTTTTAAATCATCGTACAGATTTTTTATAGATTGGTTTTGTACGGTTTTTTTTTTTCGTTTACTCTAACAGAAATCATAAATTGTTCACGTTAATGGAAAATGATATTTTAATTAATGCGTGGTTTATTTTACGAAGTCTGTTATCGGCGTTCGATATTTCATGATATATTATACAATTATAGTCTTTTGTAGAGGTCGATATAAGTTTTAATAGACTCAAATATTAATATTGACCGACGCCAAAGGCGGATGTTAATATTAACGTTTTAGTCTATTAAAACTTATACTGACTGATACAAAAGACTTTATTATAGGATAATTAATTGGGCGGAGTGAATATCCAAAATATGATCACGAGTGCTGCATAACTCATCTGATTAAACGAGTGCGCGGAACTTGTTCCGCGCACGAGTTTAATCTGATGCTTTATGCGGCACGAGTGATCATATTTTGGATATTCACGATGCCCAATTGATTATCCTATTTATTATATAGATCAAAATTGTTTTCGTAAAATTTTAATGCTTAATCCTAAATTTTACGAACGGCGGATGAATATCTGTATAGTACAAAACCGTAGTGACATTTTGGCGGGAAAAAACCCGAGAGTGAAAATAAACGATAATTTTCACATGTGATTTACCGTGATTTCTATCACTCGGAAAATTCGATATTTCATCTCTATCTATATAATAAATTGTTTTATTACATAATAATCAGAAAAAGGAATTATTTGTTGTCTCATTGACATTTGCAATCAAATCAATATTTTGGTATGAAATTTATGTAATTGCATTGATATTATGTTGTCACATTAACATATTTACCGTTATAGTCTCAAAAGTAGTTTTTTAGCTTATCATAATTATAACCAGAAAAAAAAACAACAACAACAAAACTCAAAACTAAAACCACCTGACAGCAATGTGATAGAAAGAGGTAGTCAATATTGATTTTAATCAAACAATGTCAGAAGAATAAAGCCATATGACAACAACGTGATCGAAAAAGAAAGTCAATATTGGTTTTAATCAAGCAATATCAGAATAAACGGTCGGGAATTTTGGCTGGTCTTGACCAATAGAAATCATTTTAAAAATTCATTATGTAATAAAAGTATAAATGTTTTCCTTAAAAATCGAGAGTATTTGTAAGTAGTTACTAGGGTTCACAGAGCTGCCAAGCGCGTCATTAGGTGGCGAATAAGGGATGCCCTCTAGAATGGGGTTCAGGTTATAATAAGGAAAAATCTGAACCCAGAACCTAGTGGGTTACGTGTTAAGAGAGTGCAACGGTCCTTGTACAATAAGGATTCCGATGTCATGCACAATTTTTGCCCTATGGCCCATCCTTTCCAAATGGATTGTTTTTAAACTTGTTATCGTCCTGAATAAAGCTGATATAGTGCTCGCTGAAAGTAAAGCAAACACCCAATCAATCAATCGATCAAATTAGTTATTATTCAAATTGAAGAACGTTCTTTTAAAGGGCAAGTTTTGAAAAGAGTTCTGTTTTATCGATATAACTGTAATTAAAATGTTTAAATCTTTCTTTTTAAGACCTAAAGAATTCATGATGTTTCGTTCAATAAATTACTATTTCGCATCATATAATCCATAAAACGTGTCTATCTGTAACACACTTTTACGCTTAACTGTAGTATTTGCAAACTGTTCTAAAGGCGTTATCGGGGACTCGATGCCTGATTGGTTAGTATTCTACTATTTATCACATGCCTGTCAACATGTTGAGGATGTTCGAATTACTGCAGGTAGGGTGTGCCCGACTCGAACTTAATTGACAAGGATTGTCGGTTTTAACCAGTACTGCAGCCTCCTCCCACCCCACACCCAATAAAAACTGGACGCCATGAAAAAACTGAAAGTTGCTGAAAACTCTAAACAATTAAACAATCCAGCGTAATTGTAAGTATCCTTTTTAACAACTTTTATTGCATGTCAAATAAAACTTGACAAGAATCGCTGTATATTTTACAATATTTTCACATTTGTGTTGTGTAAAAAATGTGTTTTGATTGGCAATGCTTGTTCAACAGTTCAACAATTGTTTAGACAGTTTTTTTTCATAATTGAGTTTTAAAATGGTGTAAACTAAATAAAAAACTGCAGGAATACATTTTAGTAACTAGTTTTCTTGCTAACTGCATGTAAAATGTCTGTCAAAAAGAAGCCATGTCCTTTGCTAAATGTGAAATAAATCTCTGTTACTGAGTGGGGGGCTTAGTTTTTACGACAAAAAATGTAAATGAAACAGTTCACAGAAAACAGTATAAGCAGAAATCACGAGACGCGGAAATAAAAAAGGATCAATAATAGATTACGAAAATAAAACCTTTACATCGTCGATGCTGAGATGACCTGCCTTAAAGAAATTTGCTTAAAAATATAATATAAAGAAAATAGTTGGGTTTTTTGTTTTGCATTATTTTTTTAATATTTTATTTAGTTTTTTGGTAGCTATTAACTATTCTTTTGAATATTTGTGTTTATTTTATTATAAGTGCATATATATTCTACAAATAACACAGAATTCGTTTCATCTTCAAATTATTAAGTTTTACGTATCCGTCAATAAACTTACCAATTAATGCATACAATTAAACGAGGGAATCTGGATCGCACTGTTTGCTGACGGTTAGCAAGGTAATGGCGGATTCATAATTTTGGACGGAGGTATTTGTCATCAATCAGTCAGTGATCCGCCAACGTTCCAAATCCGTCAACAATCAGTTATCAATCAGTGTTGAGTTTTATATTTATAACAACGATACTTTATCTTTTAGACTCACCTTAGGTGTTGGTGTCGTCCGTGTAACTGAATGTTTGGTTTTGTGGTAGTGTTTGTGTTTGTTTTGTTCTTATCCCCTGTTTTGTTTAACTATTGTTTTGTCTGCCGATGACTTTTCGTGTCCTTTTTAATCTCTTCGGTATTTTCATTTATTGTTTCATATTGACAGTAGCGTCGCATATCGATCATAACGACGAAGCCTCAAAGTTATTTTCGGTGTCTTAGCTGGAAAACAGAAACCTTTCCAGTTGACAGTGCTATCCTCAATATCTAAAAATGCAATTATTGTCATAATTCTATTTACAGCTGTAATTAGATATGGATTGACCAAACAACTGTTAAGACATACCAGTTTGTCAAACGAGCAAGGAAATCAAAAACAAAAACAGACAGAGCTAAAAGATAACTTGAAAACTGACATAACAACAAAAGAAAAGTTGAAGATTTGGCATGTAAACACTTTTTCAAACAGTTAATTGACACATTGGTCGTGTTTAAAGTAGTCCAATCCACAAACAGGAACAAAGCATATATTATCCATTAATATAAGGTATTTTCTAGAAACAACTGAACAACGAATTTATGAGAAACACAAATAAAATGTTGGTAGTGTTCCAATCATTAGGCAGTAATGGTTGAGCACAATCTTGTATACAGTTAATTTTACCAGTGATTAAAGGTCATAAAGAATAAGATCATTATTGTTTATTCATATTTATAAAAACGACTATTAATTTGTATTTGCTGTATTTGACATTATTTTAATATGGCAAGGTACAAATCGTTAGGTAAAATTAAAATTAAAATGTATGTATGATGTGTAAATTAGATGCACTGTAACAGTAAATATCTTTATTGATATTCATTACTTGAATTAGCACAATTGTCAATTTTATGATAATTATCAATTAAAACCTAACAACAAAATACAATGAAATTTAAAAATGGTAACTCCAACTAACAACCAAACAGAAGGTCACAATCCAAATTAAATATATTTAATCAAAACTGTTTTTCAGTAGTAAAACATGTAAAGCATTCTGGAAAACAGCGGACATGTGTTTTCTGCATTCTGGATAACAAACTACATGTATTTGTTTCGCATTACCTTTTCAAAGGTTTCTGTGCCTAATATGACATAATTGAAAATAGATTTTACGATAAAAGTGAATGGAAAGTCTAGTAAAATTATTTCAACTGGAGCAGATGATGATTGGGGAGACAATAGCTTATGCAAACCAGAGAAAATTTGTATTTCTGGGGTAATTCGGACAAGTTATATACCTTCCTAAAGTATTGAATAACACATTGTTGGATAAATAAAGTACATGTTTTTGAATGATAAGTGTAATACTATTCATATTTCCTTCTGGTAAACTGACAATCAACATAAAACGACGTGTATATCTACTAAAAATTGTCGTTTACACGTTTATTAATAAACAATGGAACATTTTCTTCGTCTTATGTACTGTAGCTACTAAATACTTTTTAAAGAAGTGGGTATCACTTCGTGATAATACAACATAATATCCCTATGTAAATCACTTCTAATATTGACATAATTAAAACCTACTGTACCCATGTTCTCCCAAATGTTTCAGTAACAATTCGGTCAATGTAGAGAAATAACCCGTGTACTTATGATAACGTTGTCATAATAACTCTGTACTCTTTGCAAACAATTCTTTACAATACATTATAAATACTTTCATAAGTACCTAAGTCTGGCCTTGATTAACATCTATGTGCTGAAAATAACTATTGGCAGATTCAGCAAGCATTGTGTTTTAGTAAGACGTACGGCGCTGATTGTTTACGGGGACCAACAGCACGATGGACAGTAAAGCACAATCACAAAACTCGAAAATCAGGATCCAATTAGACTACTTATATACTACACCGAATAGGGGACATTTTTTATCTTTGAGAAAATTATAAATGTCAAAATTACCGTAATATTACTCATTAAGTTTTCAAATAAAATATCATCAAAAATCAAAAAGGTTACTAGTAATAGAATTTACTACGTCAGACGCAGTTTTCGTCTAATCAAGAATTTACAATGGTGCTCAAACCTAAACAATATTCAAAAACCAAATGATAACGATGCAATAGAGCTTTTATCACCAAAATTCCGAAACGTTATATATAATACGGCTAAGGCTATTTACACCTTGAAAATAGAAAAAAAACCTAGCATTAAAATAGTTTTCGAAATATCAGGACAGTAAATTTAGACAATGACTACATCACAGTGAAAGAATCCTGTCAACACCGAAGTGTTATTACTGTCTGTTGATACCCTCGTTGACTAACAGTCCACAAGCAGAGCCATCGACACAGTGGTTGCAAATAAAATGTCATCACCAATACCAAGGTAAACATAATTTTCATAATTTTCTAGTCTAAAAAGTATATTTAAATAGTAAATTATGCAACGTAGCAACTATCCTCAAACATGGTTATTTGTCTAAATATAATAATTATAGTATACATTATATTACATTTTGATTATATTTTTTTATTCCGGCAATAGTGACAGTTTCAAAAGTGATTTATATGGTTGAGGAAGCTGCATAATTTTGGTTTTGAAATCAAAAAAAGTATTAACACAACTGGCCTTGACTTAGGCTTTGACTTAGGTTATAATTTGAAAATGAATTATAAAACTGAAAAGTGTACCTTTCTACAACTTAGACAAAAAATGTTGGAGCGAAATAATGTTTACGTTATAAGAAAAACGAGAATGTGCACAGAGTTTGGAGGCGTCCAAAAGAGATGCAAACAAAATAGAACATACAGGAAACAGACTTAAAAAGTCCGCGCACAAAAGTGTTTGCGTGTGTTTATGAAAGTCGAACTCACACCTAAATAGTATGTCCCGCCAGAAGAAAAAATGTCGCAAGTGTAAGAAAGACGCGCAATTTGAATTCTTCAGTAAACCGCGAAGTATGAAAAATCGGATCTAAAATAAAAATATTGATATTCCCTGACAAATACAAATGTACATTGACTCGTAAAAATTGGTGGAATTATAGATTCCAGAGGAACTGTAAATGTAATCGATCATAAGAAAAATACAGGCGCAAAAACATTAAATGACTTTTTTGTTTATCAGACATGAAGCTCTATGCTTAGTAAGCTGAAAGGCAGTTGACTGTAGCCCGTAGTTTTACTGCTGATGTTTGTACACAGAAATAAAATGTTACAAGACAACACAAATGCAGTTTATTGGGCACATCGTAATGTCGAACTTTCAGTCGATTCCCGTAAAAACACGACATGTATGACACAATGAGATATCGAGGAGTATTCAATACACACGACATTTGGGACAAAATAAACCATGGTTAGGTCAAAGAGGGTACAACAACAAAACAAACAAGCAAAAAAACACCAAAAAGTAAGTGACACAAACCCAACTTAAAGTCAAGGTGAGTCATGGTGAATCGGAAGGGTAAGCAACTCCTATTCCACGCGCAGCCTCTGTCGTATCATTCAGGTTACTATCTGGTAAGAGTATTGTAATAGTACGAAGAAAATTAATGTTTTTGGTGTACCAAATGTGGTAGCTTTCGTGGTTGCAAAAAATCACGAAATTAAGAATTCAACGACTAATAACTTTTAGACAATCTATGATGACAGTGATCTGACCTGAGGACGGTTTTGGGACGGTTGTTTACATGGATAATGACGACTGATTTTCAAGGACAGTGTTTTATCAATCCTTGTTTTCGATTGAGATTGAAATATTTTTGCATGATGAACATCTTTAAAGTTCGTATGACACTAAACAGAAATGAAATTGATTCAGGAAAAACCTCATCGCTGAAGTTTTAAAAATGTATTCCCGTAGCTAACGAAATTACTTCCTGTGTGTGCCTTTCTAATTGTAAAAAGTTGATTTATACACATATAATAATAAAATCATTATCTTCATTGAAGTAATGACCAATTAAGCAATTTATGTCAGTAGGTTGGTTATAATAAAATGACATGTTCATTAATTCTGTTAGTAATGTATGCTATGCGGTTACGGAACAACAATTGTTTAATATTTTTTTTAATAAAACTGTCAACTAGAAATGTACAGCATAACACTTTTGAATACCGAAAATTATGTCATGTTTTATTTGTTGTATCTTGAACCAGCAAATTTCGACAATTGGAACCAACACAAATGAAACAACAGTGAAATATATCAGTCATATTTCATTATAAAGGAGGATTTTATTTTTTGATTTACAAAATGTAAATGCATTCAATGATGAAGGTAGATCAAATAGGAACATAAACAGATTCTTGAAGGTTGCATGGGGTATAATGACTCTAAATATCAACTGAACTTGTTTTATGTTCATTGGCTTTGCATTATCTGCACAAAAGTTACCACTATTCAAAATGATGGAATTTGACAATCAGACAGCGAGGTCCGTGATTTCTCTGGGACTAGTCAGTTCTATACCAATTTGCCAACTAATGTGCAACTGTTGAATTGAATTTTGCAAACGATTTAAGTTTTAAAGTACAGCAGTTTATCGAATATAGAACATAGAGAATTTGACAGTTGAATTCAAAAATGAGCTGTGTACCGTAGAAACTTTACTATCTAGAGCAAAAGTGTTATTTTGACAAAAGTGCATGAACAAATCACTGCGCTTGGATATAAGGGACATCCATGAATAGTAATCATGAAGCGGAGTTTACCTTGAAACGAATGCTACCGTTGCTACTATCTTTCTTTTCTGGTAACATCCTTCTAAGACCGCGTCTTTGTAGTGATTACATATTTGCACTTCTGGGTATACTGTAGAACTGGTGAATCGACTTTATCAAACAAATTAAGTTTCAAAATTAGCTTCAGGATCAACAAAGCAGCTCACACTTTCAACTATGTCATCTGGCAATCGTAGTGATGACAATAAAAAAAGTTCATTAGTTTCCTGGGCCAGTGATAAATGGGTTAGATAGTTATTTAACGTCCACAGAACTTTGTTCTAGTTGTATTCAAGTGTTTATCGAAATTTAAAATGTGGATAAATAGTTAAAATGGTTGAGGGACAACGCGATTGAATGTGATTGCCGAATGAACTCAATATTGCTCCATCGGGATCTATTTTAAGTCAAGTTGAAGTGCAAGATGAGAAAGAAACGCGATTAAAGCTGCATAACGAAGGATCCAATTGGTTCTATTATAGCTTATATTTACTAAGTGACTCTGCTTGATTATAAAACATAATTAATTCTGCTTGTTGATAATTTCAAAACGGTTTCACAATTAAAGTAAAGTTGAGATATTTAATAGAAAAACGTGATTTAAGGTTTTTTCTAATGAATTGAAATATAGGGGAAAGCAATACAAAAGATACATTCTTTGAAATTTGAATATTTTCCGGGTTTGGGGGCCCCTGATGAATCTTGATTAAACGAATACTTATCAGTAAGCGTCAGGCTTAGTCAATTATATAACATTGTTATCGTCGTTGACATTTTATTTGAAGTATCGCGATGTGGTTAATCTATATATAATGACTGAAGCTGATCGATAAAAAACCCAATTATTGGTCTTTGAAAGTCCCAATACATACTTATTTACGTTCAGAAAAGTTAAATGATAAGGAAAATATAGTTTTCCTTAATTAAATTTTTTCCGTTAGATGCATTTCAACTAAGTGCACCCACAATAACGAATGATACTTATTGCTTTGTAATGATTTATTAATAAAATTGTTGTATTGCTTGAAGTGATTCTTGGTTAAAGGTTACTGTGTTATTTGAAATCTTTAAGACCTATATTTAATTATACGACAATTCACAATACCGATCTATTCAAGGAATCCACAAACATTTATTCCAATTTCTACATTAGTTTCTCAATGATTTGTTGCCATAGAATTAGTAAACACTTCAACACTACAAGCTAATTTCTCCTATATAGATACTGTTTACTCTAGCAATTTTATTAAAATTTATTTTTGATAAACATGATTATTAATGTTTACATTCGTTAATACAAACACCAGTTAATATCTTTTTTTTAATTATCTGAAGTTAATATAAAATTTCTTATTTACACGTTCGGTGTTGTTCTGAAAAGGAAATTACTGCTTATTTGTAAGTAGATGTGTAATATTGTCGATATAACTTATTCTAAAATATTATTAATATAAAACTTATAGTCAATATACGACACGATATACAAGCAAATTAATAACTCAAACAATATTTACATACAATGTAGAAATAACACGATGCGTAGCTGTTTCAATGGTAAGTTATAGATATAATCGCTGATATATTTATACCTATTTCTTAGAAATATCTAACAAAACCTATGTTTTAAGTTAAAAACTGAATTGATATTGTCTACGGAATCAATACCGTGTAGCCTCACTATGTAAGGAATTAGTGATAATACGCTGTGGTTGATATACAACAGTATTTAAAGGTAATGATTTTGGGGCAAATTAAATACATCAAAGGCAAGTTATAAAACTTTGATTATAGACTTTCTAACTGCCGAATCAAAATTACTGTTACCAGATAATCATATGTAATTGTGTATGTCATACCAGTAATTCATGTTATTAGAATTATATGATAATTTTCAGCATTTCTGTGTTTTGCGCTGTTATTCAGTTCCGTACTAATGGTGGAATGGCACCTTGTTTTTAAAGTAGCGACTGGAGGTATGAATGTTTTCTAAATTATAATTTTTGTCGTCATTTTACCGGATTCGTTTTTAAACCCTCAATAATGTACATGTTATTTCAAAGCGGTTTAAGACTATTAGTTTGTTTAAAACAAGAGCTTTTGCAGTAGCGGACAACCACGTGATGTAACGTACGCAAAGCTCATTAATAATAATGAAAAAAAGAGTGAATCTCGTATCCAGTATGACAAGACCATTTTGCTTAAATACATACTAAGAATGTATTTCGATATTTTAATGTTTTTTGTGTATCTTGCGTTAAAGATTAACTAAAAACCTTGATATTGCGAATATTTATCAGCTTATATTCGGGATTTCATCAGTCCTAGATTTTTTTAAATGTCTACGACATTCGTTTGCAAAAACCTACAGTCTATTGATTAAAAGCATTCTTAAAGATAATTAATTATTGCTAATTAGTTTTTATATCCATTGGCACGTTGTAATTTTATTGAAATTTACAGTGCATATTACTTAAATTTTGAATAAATTCTTTTTGTACCTATACTTTTAACATGTTTCTTTTGTATATAAAGGGGTTTTCTGTAAAAAGGGTATTCAGTACTTAATAAAATAAATGTGTGCATTTGTTTTATTCCAATGAAAATAGAAATGTTTACAGCACCAATACCCGATACATTAGTTGTACTATATAACATGTGTGGGAAGTAAATCACTTGTGAAACGCTTATTACCAAAAGATGTAATAATTTATTGGAGGTTTGTACCTATAACTTACACATTCAAGCTAAAAACGTTGTTCTCGAAATAAAGATTAATCCACACTTTACATTCTATTTGTGTATCAATTACTAGTCTCGCTTAAATTTTTGTCACTGTAAATTTAGCTGGTTACATCAAACTACCAGCTTATATACAGCGGAAAATTTGAAAGCGAGACTATTGATTGTTACACAACTAATATGTTGAGCATATCTGTGAGAATGGCTTTCATTGCATCCAAATGGTCATGCGACAGCTGCCTATTATTTAAAAATCAAGGATAATTTTGAGTCCTCCGTATGAAGTCTTGCTTAATCTTTTCTATTTTTTACCAAAAAAAACTATCATCTGTAAACGCATAAAATCCATTTTAAAACATCTTTTTAAAAATAGCATCTGACATATCATCTGTGTAAAATACTGATTTCGAACACAATAATGACATTTGTCGTGCCTTTTATAAAATCTCAGTTAGAGAAACATTTAACTAGATGAATAAGATTTATTACATGTTTCCAGTGTTTAAGTTATGTATCTATACGAATGATTTTTAAACAGTAAGCAAGAGATATGAAAACCGTATTTTTGGTGCTGTTAAGTTGTACTGATATATTGTATTTTACTAATGTTATTGCAAACCTCATTCAAAATAAGTTTACTGGTAAAACTGTCTATCCAGTTGCAACAGCAAGCTGTATGTTTGTACTTATCCTTTTAAATAACTAAGCAGACGTTTTTAATATAACAGTACATTTTATTCTTTTGTCGCTTTGTAATACTATCACTTTCCACATCAGCCAGTTAAACTAGTAAAGCGTTCTAAATATTTAGATCTGCTACCGGCAAATGTCATCTGAACTCAATTCTAGTCACTGAAATACTTGGACGCAGAAGGAATCCTTTGAAGTAAAAACCAGTCACTGAAAACTATTTCTTCTAGTCGCTACATTTTTGCAGCTCATAGAAATTCTGATAAAACTGGGCTTTCTGCACATCAAACTGATATTTAACCCTTCGAAACTTTTATGGTCGCCATCATTTATTGGTCGATCGTTACGTTTATCTGTCACCCATTGTTTAAAATTCTTTGATAACTTATTGATTGCCATTCTATTTCTTGACCTTATGCCTAGTTCTGTTATTTAATAACACGACGGGTGTCTGGCTCGTCATTAGGAAAAAGGCCATTGGTAAACATCTGTCTTTGAAATCATTCCGATTGAAAATATTCCATGTAACTTAATAACACTGTTTCATAAATCAGTACAGTCATGCTTTTATTTATGGTTCTTTAATGTTTAGCGTGTTTTTCTGCAGACCTTTTATACTATCTCTTAAGCTCCGCCCACTCAAAAATACTAGGAATTCAACGGTCTTAAGCTAATCATGTTGTTGTCTGGTATCTTTTAAAGTAATCAGTAATATTTGTGCAATTGTTTTTATAGATTTAACAGATAAAATATCTACAGGCGTACTGTATGATACTAATTAAATTATTTCTGATTCGCAGGAACCGGAAGTTTTTATGATCTATATATGGGACACAAGACACTGAATATGAACAATAGTGAAGCTCGCTCACTTATGCATCCAATCAAAGAGCATTTTAAGTCAGACATTGTTAACAACTGGGAATCGCTTGATATAGAAACAGTTAAGTATATCATGTTTTTGAAGACAACAATATTTCATTTAGCGAACAAAAGCAACTACAGATTATGTCCAGTTAAGATCTAGACAGTTTTTGCTATTATTTTTTTATTTAGAAAAAAATGTTATAAAAAACGGATCAGAAAATATTGCCCGTTTGCCAAATTTTCTCAAATTTAAACACAATCCAGTACTGTGACTGGGGTATACAACTAGGAATCATTGATGTAAATATAGTTCAAGATTATTAATTATATATAATTACAGGTTAAAGTTTCCATCTAAAAAAATGGAACTGAAGAGGCGTTCTTTTTGTTTGATGGAGTGGGCACAAACAAAATCAACTGGTTTCAAAAAGACAGACTGATAAATACTAGCTACACAGATCTCAATAGAACCACGAAAACAAATTATTTCTCTATTGATGGGTAATACTGCTGACATTAAATGTATTTAATTTGTTTGAAACTGATAATTGTAGATGTTCTGGCAAACATTGCTTACTATTCCAGAGCATTTGTGTGCACCCATAGATTTTATATGGGGTATAGTTAATCCTTCTTTGTTTTTGTTTTCTTTTTTTTTTTTTGCCTTTGTTTCGTGTTATATATGCTTCGTGTTATACATGTCTAAGACATGATTTGTAATCATACTTCGACTTTTAGCTGTTGTTGGGAAGGTTTCTTTACTGTTTTACATTTTTCAATACAAGTGAAATAAATGCATTTTTTAAACGGGTTTATTGATTATCTTACCATATTTACTTAAGATGATAGTGACTAGTAGGCTAAATTTTGTTCGTATAAAAAGCAATGTAAAATATAGATAGTTTGTGTTCTTTGTTCTGTCCAATGAGCTAATATGTTATGTTTTAAAGACAATTATTTGTTTATGTGTTTGAACAGTTTTCTATTTGTTTTAAGGCATATAGGAAGGCCTAATGATGATTGCTGCAAGTTTTATCGACGTTTTTTTATCAATGCTAAATATGATGGATGTCCTGGTGACGAGGGATGGCTATTAATATCTGATGTATATAGCAATGGAGATTGTGGTTGGGAACATTTGTACCTTCAAGAAAAACCAATCATAATTTTTAGTCCACAAACCACCAGAACTACGTATTCAAAAGGTACTGAAATAACTTATTAAAATAAATTAGGAAATAATTCATGGCTGCCCAAATTTTTTTAAAGTATTCAATTATGGGTAGGCATTATATTCATAAATATTATTATTCTACGAGCGTTGCCATAACATCGTACATGCTAGAGAAATAGCTGGACAGTTATAACAAGCCAATAGCTAAATGTTGGTCACAAATGTTACACAATTTCATATGTACAAATATGTTGTGAGAAATATGGCATCATATTGGTTGCAAAAATTCAATACTTTGCATTTATAGTTTTTTTACTTTAATGGATACATATTTTTTTATTTATATGGTATATATTTACGTTTAAATGCAATAACCTTTATTTACATTGTTAATTTTTCTCATTGAATTCCTATAATACCAATGCGATATTTCATATTTTATAACTTCATAATGAGAAGTCGTTTCGACGTCACTGGTCAAAAAGCGAAACGATGTTTGTGATACATGACTCCTTAGTCTTACTTTATTCGTTGAAGAATATCTTATACTTATATTTATAAGCTAAGCTACATTATGTGATGTAAGTGTCGACTTGCTAAGCTCCATCCAACATAATTACTAAATGGTACTTTCAGTTTAGCCGAAATTGCACGAATTTCAAAGTAATTATGGTTGTTTTGGTTTAAACTTAGTCACAAACATCGTTTAAAATTTTACCAGGTGACGTCAAAACTATTTTTCTATCATGCAATTTATAACGATTTCATGTAATGAAAAATTATACCAATTGAATAACAATTTATTGCATGAAAACTGAAAGTAACATTTAGTGATTATGTTGGCTGGAGCTTAGCAAGTCGACACTAACATCACATAATGTAGTTTTGTCGTATTTTTATTAAACAAGGGTCAAAATAAATTACCGTTACATGTATGCGGGGCGATATTTTATTGAATATTTTAAGGATTTGTTAGTTTGTTATTTGATCCAATACAAGCAAAGGGATTGGACATAAGTTATAACAACATTATGGATGTGCTCTCTCTAACAAACAATAAAATGCTTATTGACAGCACTTATACAATTATACAAAATGAAAAAATGTTGTGCAAATCAAACAAAACAGGGGGAAAAAATATAATAGATGCAAAAATAATACAGTACAGAGTCAGAAACGATCAGAGGGGAATCTTGCTTTTAGGGGGAAAGTAGTAATCACTTAAATCGTTTTGTACGTTTTATGCAGTTTTGAACACAACTGAATATATTCGAGTATTGGTTAGATGCAAGTCTTCCGACCGTCACCAGCCACCAGAATTTCAATTCTTATGTTAAAACCGTCTAATTGTGCAAACAGAACATTTTATGTACACTGTACAAGGTGCATTCCATAATGTAGTGCATACAATCTTCATATGAATGACCACAACTACAGGGCGGAGAAGGGACTAAGTAAATACGAAATTATTTCGCATTTAATGAACTACAGATATGTCTGAGCCTGGTATCAATTATGTTTAAGTTCCTTTCACCAAAATAAAAGTAATTGGGTGATTTTGACAATTGTCTTTGTTTTTTATTTTTAATTGATTCCAATCTTTTTCTGTTGCATAGAAACAAGAATTTTCATTTCTGTTAAACCTAAATTGGGTACAATATAATCACATCACTTTTGGGCTAGTTGTATGTGGAAACCTGATTTGTTGGGGGTTGCATCAAATCACATAAGTACTGTGAGCACAGGTGATTATGAATTGAGTAAAACACATTGAGATGTTTGTAACGACACCTGTCCTCTAACATTTTTCAACCAGTTTCAAAATATACTGACTCCCTATTAGCAACATCGGTAAACCTCTAACTTTACGGCCAACTCCAAGGTTCTTAACAACACCGAGACCACATCCGTTCCAAACTTCAGAGGCATATTCCATAGAAGGACAGATAAAAATGAGATAAATTCGAGATAAATACTTTCTACTAAGAACATGGTTTAGTTTTCGTAGGACTGTATTTTCTTACCAACAGATTTCAAATTATTTTCCATATGTGTTGAAAACTTTCCATCCAAGTCAAAAGGAATTCTAAAATATTCAATTATATCTTCCGTTAAAGTTCCAACAAACAACGCCTTAGTTTCCTGTAATCAATCAAACACTTCTCGGACCATAATGCAATACTCTCTAGATCTAAATACAACGTCTTCAATAGTAGAAGGAAGTTGAGTGGAGTATGATAGAGAGGCATCGTCTGCATGTAGTCTTTTGACAATTATAAGGTCATCAGCTATGTCATTGCTGTACACTAGGAAAACAAGGAGGATCATGGACAGAGCCTTGTGGCTCTCCGGCGTTTGTCTGCCTTAGAGGGCATTTTAAATTTGCTATTAAAAAATATTTTGCGCTCTGTTTAAAAGATAACTTTTAAACCAGCTAAAAACGTTATCATTCACTCCATACGCTTTTAGTTTTATTAGTAAACCAGATATGCCAAACACAGTCGAATGCTTTGGATAAATCACAGAAGATGAAAGAAGTTATATTTTTATCTTCAAGAGTCATGATTATTGTATGGTAAATTTCTATTAGCTGATCGACGGTGGAATGGCTTGGAATGAAGCCTGACTGATATTTATACAACAAATAATTAAACATCAAGTGATTAAACACATGCCTAATACAATTCTTTCGAAAGCCTTATCAACGGATGAGATAATAGATATGTAACTAGATAATTCATGCCTGTCTCCCTTTTTAAAAAGTTGCATACCGGATGCGGTTTCCACAGTTCTGAGAATTGAGCTGTGGACAACAGACAAATTAAAAAGTTTTGATAACTGAACGGAAATAGTACTATCGTAGTTTTAAGCATATGATGACATACAGTCGGGCCCATGCGCTTTACCTAGTTTTTTAAATTGAAGAACCTCACTGACTTCATAAGGAGTTACAACAAAGATATCGATAAGTTAGCGAATCAAAAACTAGAGTATGAACATTAGAATCATTGAGTTTCGACACCGATAAAAATAATTTTTTTAAGAAGGCAAGCTTTCTCAGAGTTATCGCATACTATATCACCATTGTCATTTTTAACTTGACTTATATAAGCAGCTTCCCCAGTTCCTTTAGTGAGTCGTTTAATCAATGACCAATATAATTTAGAATTAGTATGGTCCAATTATTCTAACAAATTGTTTGCATTTAAAAAGAAATTCTCCTAATGTTTTTGTTCATTGTGTTACCTGCAGCATATTTTATGTGATAATGTTATTACGACGTTTAATGCTTTAACTTACATGGGCTTTTCTTCTATGTTCTCTGCAGTTATATTACATACTGTAGTAATGGCGTCAAAGAAGATTTACGTCATATTGTAAGAATGTTAGCAGGTCTTATTGTTTTAGACACCATAATGTTACTTGTAGTTTTTAAAGTGTGTTCTATAGGCTGTATTATACTATTAATAAAACGCGTAGACCAGATTTAACACAAACTTTTACCGTAGGCTTCTAGGATTTTAGTTCAAAATAAAAGAACACTATTCGGAAAGGACTATTTAAGAGAGTGTTTAATAATGTGTTGGGCATGGACAGTCACTTGGCAATCCTACTTACACATTCACTGCGCTTTCATAAGAGGTTCGTATCGCTCAATTTTTGTGATGTGTCTGTTAGTTTTATTGTTTACCCTGCTTTTGTTTAACTATGGTTGTGTGTGTTCCTTACTTATTGAATAATCCTCGGTATCTTTTGTTCTTTTTTCTCTAAACAAAGGTTCATTCTGTAAAAAAAATTAATGTGCATTTATGGACATACATTTAACAAAACCAAGATTTTTCATATATTTACTTTTTGTTCTATTTTACAGATAAAGCTTTAATTCTGGCGGATTCTATGTCAATTCATGTGACATGTAGGTATATCGGTACAACACTAGACAATAATACTACACTTTCTACTGGTTCACTTTTAGTTAACTGGTCCTTTTTTCTATAATATGTTCAATTCACTCTGTTAAAAGCTGCATAACAAACTACCACGGTATTGTATGATCTAACTGTTAAAAGATGCATAACAAACTACCCCGATATTGTATGATCTAACTGTTAAAGCTGCATAACAAACTACCACGATATTGTATGATCTAACTGTTAAAAGCTGCATAACAAACTACCACGGTATTGTATTACCTAACTGTTCACCTGCATAACAAACTACCACGTTATTGTATGATCGAACTGTTAAAAGCTGCATAACAAACTATCACGGTATTGTATAACCTAAAATACCCAAGCATTCAACTCAACACAATCTAGTTATATCAACCGTTTGTAATGTATATTAGACGTAAAACTCTCTGACAAAGTATTGAAATGTACGTGTCCGTGAAGGGCTGACGTCAATCCAATTTTACATCATGAACAGTTCAATGTGTTTATCTCACGAAAACAAAATGCAAAAATGCCAGGATATATTAGCTTTAGTGCTTAATTCATTTAATTAATTAAGCAAACTTTCAAAATCTCCAAACCTATAATTTAAACATGTTTAGTTCTTGGTACTCTAACAAAGTATGTTTATAAAGATTTTTCTCAAATATGATAATATGAGACCTTGCAGGTTTATATTTATAGTATCTTACCAAGGATATATAAAGGCGTCACAATCCTGCCTTACATTAACATATTTAAGGGAATGCAGGACACTTTTACTGAAAATAATTTGTCAATTAATTTTCTTTAAATTCGACATATGTTTAGTTTTTTTATAAAAGTTATCATAAATCAAAATAAAAATAGCTGTTTTAGAGCTTATTTTTGAGGGGTTGAGCACTGAAATTTTAAATTCTCTAATGATGTTACAGAGAAGAAAATAAAAGAGAACTAAAATAAGATTACCAAAACCCTGTCCAATGAAATTTTCGGAATTTTTTATAAAATGTCAATCAATTGGTAAACATTTTAGTGATGGAAAGAAAAATATGGGTCTCTCAGTTTAATTTTTATTTTTTCATTAGGAAGTAACAGGCCAAAAAGTGCTAAAAATGGTATTTTGGGGTCAAAATTGCCTCTCTTGTTGAAAATTGCATTTTCTTTTTTTTTCGAATACCGAACTAATTTATGCAAACACTTTTTATTTCAACCGTTAATAATAATATAGGTATAATACTTTCATTATTATTTTAAATTGTATTGAAATTAAGAGTTAATTATGAAAGAAATTATTATTAAATTTATCATAAATATTCTTTCTATTAGAAATTTTCACAAAAAATGGCGGTTGGTGTCCTGTATCCCTTTTATAAATGACCTGTTTATGTTTATTTAACTTTTGAATATCAATTCAATTAAGTTGTTTTGCAGTTCGTAAGCATATTTGTCCTACAATGACGTCATCTCCGATACATCTATACGGAAACAGATACTGCTATCAACCGGCAAATGTTGATGTGACCATAGGTTCTTCAGTAACGATGTCAGAATTACAAGACAAAGTGGATTTGCTGAAGAAAGAACTAACAGTAAACCGTAAAACTACATCACGTAATTTATTTATTTATTTATTTATTTATTTATTCATCTGATTATTTAAATCTTTTTGTCATTCCAGCTTTGAAAAATTCCATATTAAACTACCGCTACAAACATGTAGTTCACATTTATGCTTTACTTTCTCTACATAAGTAGTTCTCTTTGTGATAACTTCGCTTTATGCCTCTGATTTGTTTTTTATCTCCAGAACAGAGTATATCTTTGCAATATTCCAGATGATTCAAACTACACACAATATGAATATTTGCCCCGTGATTAGAGCTTGTTACGCATTAAATTTTAAATAGTTCCTTCAAACGTCTGGTAAATATACGATTTTCTACTCTTTACATGTTTTAATCTCCAACTCAATGTTTATATTAGTGTCAAGCCATCCCGCAGTAAAAATCCCACAGTAGTTTTAACCTGTGAATAAAATGGGTGCGTTAGGATACATTCGCACGGTTATCGTCAGTTGATAGATTTACAGTAAAACGTTGATTGCAGTTTTTTTCATCCTGCAACTCAATGCTCTATATTTCATTGTACGCATTGTCAATTTTCTGTATTTTATAGGGAATATTTAATATTCAACAAAATGTGAGTAGCCATGACAATATTTTTTTATGTCAGCCGATGCTTTTAAAAAGTATTGCGATAGAAAAATGAAAGCCGATAGAAACATCACAATTGTGACATGAACGGCCAATGATAGTTATCTTTAGCGGTTATTTAAATAAACCATGAATAGTACAACTAAAAACTTCGTATTTATGGTGTTTCAGAGTATACTAGAACATTTATTAGCGCTGCAGACGACAGGTTTTCGTCACGTGCCATGGGAGTCTTGGGAGGAACAGTTCTTGCCCTAGCTGTAGGATTCATTGTGTGTTTAGATTTAGTCAGTTGTTGTAAACGTCGGTTTGTCAATACGCATGACTAATAATAAACGTATTGCCCGGATGTAGACGACGTTAACATTCTTATTGGATGTTTCATTCCTAGTTCGCGGCATTAAATAGATACAAATACAAAATAGTTTACTCTTTTTACTTAGCTGAGTAGATAAGTAATTGTATGCTGGTCATTTTTGCAAAAAAATTTAATTAGTAAGACTTTTACAAAATACTAAAGGTAGTTTATCTATTTTTCCGTCAATCTTTCTTCCAAAGTATTTTAACAGTCGTACGAGTTTAATACGGTTAAGGAAAAAAATCGTAAAATAATAATTTCGGGTTTCCATGCGTTTATCATGCTGATCTATTTTATTTCTGATTTGATACGTTTACAATTATATTAAATAAACAATATATGTGCTACCCCAAAGCCATCATTATTTAATTTGGTCAAGAGGTAAATAGTAATCGTGCAAATAGCCAATCAGTACCTGCAAAAAAGAAAGATGTAAAATGTTGACAGAAGGATTTTAAGAAAAATGAGAAATCGAATGGTTCTGGTAGTTATAATCGGATTCGATGATTACAATAAAAAAAACATTTGCAAAAATTGAGTAGGGGCGGATAATTTAGACTTTTGTAGCGTCTACAATGAGGCTACTCTTTTTCGAAATCTACAAAAGGGGTCTTTATCGTGCACTGAGCGTAGCACTCTCAAAACATTTTACCCACTTCATATCGCGGCAAGGCTTTCCTAATTATGACCTCCCCCCCCCTTGACTCCCCTATCAGTCATCCAGTAGACGAAGAAGTCTGCTCTTTGCGTCAATCTCTGTGAACCCTCCCCATCCCAGTATGGTCTTAGTTAAAAAAGTAGAAGATTACTGTGTAAGTATATATAAGTTTTTTTGGTTTTGTTGTTGGTTTTTTTTTTTTTTTTTTTTTTTCTTTTCCGAACCCATTATATAATGCTGATTATTATTGTAACAAAATTAATCTTCAAAATAAACGGTTTTACAACATATATTTCAAAACCTTTCAAATGACGGTATACTTTTAAAGTACTATGTGCTATGTTTAAGTAGAGTGATTGCATCATCTCAATTATATGTCGAGTTCATTCAGTGTTTAATAAAAATCACACAACGTCTCTGATAATTACATTTTAAACAATTGTTACACATATATGCAAGAAACATCGAAAACAAAAATAACTCTTATTTCCGTTACTCGCGCGCATCTTCTCACGAGATCAATGTCACGTGATCTTTTATGGTCAGTACATCAATAATTGATTTTAGTAGTAAATTTTATTTATAGTCGGTGCATATATACAAAGACAACAAGACAAACATGAGCTCTAAGGAGCTCTTACAACCGACTGACATATAACTATATATATACACAACAATAAAAGAACATGCAAGCACATTTCATTACATAACATATAACACAAAGCACATTTTACTTTAATAAAAATAGTGGTTTCAAACAGCACTAATAAATAGCAGTACTAAGATAAGCAGCATATATATATAAACAGTTAAAAACATAAATTTATAAGTTTATATATAGCATAAAAGCATATGCAGGCAGTAATTATTAGTAGCCTAGTAGGAGCTTTCCAGTTAAGTTCATAAGTTATAGGTAATATAAAGCAGTTGTACAAAAAGCACTAAAATTTAAAGAACATCAGTTAAATTAAATTAAGCAAGACTCAGCTATAAGCAGCATTAAATTTCAAAATTTCAGCTATGAGGCAGCATAGGTATGCGACATGCACTGCATTTGCATTTCTGGTCCCCGCACCAATTTCCTAAATAGCTTTTAAATTGTGCAAATGATGCCATATTCCTGACATCATTTGGTAGTGAATTCCAAAATTGTGCTGCCTCATACCTGAAGGATTTTTTTACCATAGGTAGTAGTTCTTGGTCTTATTACCTCAGCTGTGTTTATATATCTGAAATTATATGAATTGTTTTTTATTTTAACCAAATCTTGTATCATTAATGGAGTTTTCTATTTAATATCTTGAAAGTTTCCAAAGCTATGGTGCGCATTCGTCGAGTTTTTAGTGATGGTAATTTAGACTTTTCTAGTAGGGTTTCATATGAATTTTGATAGTCTTCATATATAAATCGAAGTGCACGTTCTTGAATTTTTTCTATTTTTTTAGTACTTTGTTCACCACAAAAATGCCAAGTAAAAGGGCAGTATATAAAATTTGACATTATAAAAGAATAGTAAATGGTTAATTTTCCTAGCCTTCTTAAATGTTTCCCTATTCTTATTAAAACGTTTAATTGCCTAGCAGCCTTTTTACAAATATTTGATATGTGTGTGTTGAAATTTAATTTGAAATCAATCGTCACTCCTAACAGTTTTATTTCGTCTTCGCAAGATAATGAGATGCCATTAATATCAAAAACAATATTTTTTAAATGAGTTTTTTCTGCCAAAAGCAATTGCTTGAAATTTATTTGGGTTTGCCTGCATTTTATTTTCCGAAAACCATTTAATCATAGAAATACTATCCGCTTCTAGAGATGAAATTACATTTTGTAAACATTTATCAGATTTAGCCAAAGTATTGTCGTCTGCATAGTTATATAGGGAACATTTTTTAACAAATAAAAATACATCATTTATAAAGATTTTAAAAGAACGGGTCCTAATATTGACCCCTGAGGTACACCTTTAAAGATATCCAGCATACTGCTTATATTCTAGTTTAGTTTTACATACTGTTTCCTTTTTGTTAAATAATTATTCATAAGATCTAAAGAAGTTTTCGATAGTCCATATGCTTTTAATTTTAGTAAGAGAAGATAGTGGGGGAGGCAATCGAATGCTTTAGATAGATCCATAGGTATCGCTGCCAAGTATTCATTGTTATCTAAGGCTTTTTACCAGTCTTCAAGTACACGTAGCAAAGAAATCTGACATCCAAAACCGGGTCTAAAAGCAGCCAAAAAAGGATAAAAAAAGAGTTTTGGTCCACCTCAGAAAACTCGAACTTATTATTTATTAAATTTGGATACTTTTCTGTTATTGCTTTTATGCTAGAGTGATTTTCATCAACGCTATTTTGATTGTCTCCTATATTTTTAGCAGCGTTTACAAAAAAATTGTTAAAAGTATTGCAGACCTCATCCTGTTTTGTGATTAAAATTTCATTTCAGAAAGAATTGTTTCCTTTTTATTTATATTGTCTTTATTTGTTAAAAAGGGCTTGACTGTTGGCCAGAAGTCTTTAGATTTAGGCCCCCCCCCCCTGCACATCTTTCCATAAAATATTGATTAATGGATTTAGATTTTAGCTTAGTAACATAATTTCTTTGACGCCTGTATTTTTCCCAATTTTTACTACTATTTATTTTGTATAACATTTTCTTACGATAAATGGCTGACTTCAATTCTCCATTCATATATATGGTATCTGTCTTTGTAAAATTTTACGTTCTTTAAAAGGCGAATGCTTATCTGCAAGGTCTAGGAAACCTCTGCTAAAATCATCGTAAGCTTGGTTAACATCATTATAATGTGATATATTAAAATCATGTAAAAACCTTCATAATTAAATTTTTTAAAACTTTTTTGTTTTTGTATACATATTTGTTAAATCACATTTTAGTTGCACAGCAATAAAATTATGTACATCACTGATACCAGTACCAAAATTACAAACTCTGTTAAACTCACATTCCTGTTAAGTTAAAATTAAATCCAGTAAGGTTGCTTTGGATATTTTAGTAAAACAAGTGGCTTCTTTAACAATATTTTTTAAATTAAAAATATCACAAGTATCCCTCAGCATTGCACTTTTATCTCTATTCAGCATATCATAGTTAAAATCACCAATAAAAATATAATGGTCATATTTAGATATAATTTTATCAACAGTCTGACTAAAGTCTGTACAGAATAGATCATCAGGTGTGTTGGGAGGTCTATAAACTCCTCCAAAAAATCATTGCTTTTCATCAATTGTTACCTCAATACCAATGGATTCAATAGTTTTAAACTCATACTGACCCTTTCTATCTACTGCAAGATCTGATCGAGCATAGGATATTATCCCACCTCCATACTGATTTCTGTCTGATCGGTACATAGGATATTATCCCACCTCCATACTGATTTCTGTCTGATCGGTACATAGGATATTATCCCACCTCCATACTGATTTCTGTCTGATCGGTACATAGGATATTATCCCACCTCCATACTGATTTCTGTCTGATCGGTACATAGGATATTATCCCACCTCCATACTGATTTCTGTCTGATCGGTACATAGGATATTATCCCACCTCCATACTGATTTCTGTCTGATCTAACATAGGATATTATCCCACCTCCATACTGATTTCTGTCTGATCGGTACATAGGATATTATCCCACCTCCATACTGATTTCTGTCTGATCGGTACATAGGATATTATCCCACCTCCATACTGATTTCTGTCTGATCGGTACACAGGATATTATCCCACCTCCATACTGATTTCTGTCTGATCGGTACATAGGATATTATCCCTCCTCCATACTGATTTCTGTCTGATCGGTACATAGAATATTATCCCTCCTCCATACTGATTTCTGTCTGATCGGTACATAGGATATTATCCCACCTCCATACTGATTTCTGTCTGATCGGTACATAGAATATTATCCCTCCTCCATACTGATTTCTGTCTGATCGGTACATAGGATATTATCCCACCTCCATACTGATTTCTGTCTGATCGGTACATAGTATAATTATTCACTGTAAACTGGGCATCATGAAAGGACTCATCAATTTTGGTTTCTGACAGGAAAAGCAAATCAATTAAATTTCAGTGAAGAAGATCTTTTATATATTCATGTTTGTAACGTAAGCTGTTTATATTCAAATAACCACATATAAAATTTCTGGGAAATGATCTCTTAACTTTAGTTAAGTCTTCGAAAACATCCCACTCGACTTTGTTTACATTCTTACCGGAAATGTCAGATAAACGACAAGGGAGATCATCACAATCAGCTGATTTTGACTCGTTATTATTATCTATGGATATTTCAAAAAATGAATCGTTGAATCTCAGAACAGAGGTTGCAGAACCAACTCTCGTATGAGTTAGACAATCGATCTTATTTTGGTATTGGCATATTTATACACTTATATGGTGCCAATATAAACAGTCCCCACATTGAATAACTCGCAGATTTTTTCTCACAGACTTTCGGCATAGTCCACAAGGAAATTGAATTGGACCTGTGTTTTGTGCAACGTCTCCACTAAGTAATATTAAAATAATAAAAATATATTTTGGAAAGTTTACGGTTACTGTTATGGTTTTAGTTGTATTTTTCGTTCGCCGGCCATTTTTGTGTTTGCGGCAGGGTCAGGGCATAGCTTTTTCAGAACGTACTCACATTTTAAATTAGAAATATCTTTGTTACTGGAACAATAGTCTAATTTACAAGGATTCATACGAGTTTCTTCATTGTTTTATCAAACGTGGTGCTAGGTGGTGAATTATTCCAAAAATCAGTAGAGCCCATAAAAGACCGCCCTGCCCTGCCGCCATCTTGTTGTTATAATTTGGACACTCAAATTCAACCAATAATAATCAATTACTTTTAATTGACCATTTGTCTTGTAATATAAATGACAAATTACTTGTCTCTAAGTAAATTGAAATATATAATACCGGATATCCTGTGGTCAACACAAACTGACCACAAGAACGGAATTACTTGTAAGTGGACAGTTATCATGGTTATGAGACACACATCATATTGGTTGTACGTAGCTTTCCGGAATTTCTTAACATGATACAAGAAACTTCAGGTTTAGACTTAAAATACTATCCGTAATCCGTAGGACAAATAAAGAAATGACCAAACAGAACTACTAATAATCGAACTTCTATAAAAACCAGGTGTGCTGCTGGTTGCTCCGGAGGGCTAAGCGTTTCTTGCATCATTATCGCCTCCCGCCCGTATTGTATTCTTTTAGTTGTATATACATTTCGTGTTACGTCATTTATTTCTATTGACATTCAATGACTAAGGTCATTCGTTGGTCAGTCTTTGTCTAAATTTTTGACAAGAAACACCGTCATTTGTATCGTTGCATAATCTTCTAAACTTGTATATTATTTTTTGTTTATGCTGTATCGCCATGTTTGTCGATCCGATACTTAATACGCTTACTGGTTGGTAAATTCTTTAGACTTTTTATATAATATTTTGAACTACCTGTATTGTGTATTTACACGATCCCAGTGGACTTATATTATTCCATCGCCAAATGAAAAAAAATACTTTATGCATTTAGAGTTAAGCGCCACTGATGAGTCTTAAATAGACGAAACGCGCGTCTGGCGTAATGAATTTGTCACCTTGGTTATTTTGATTACGTCTTGTTGGAATATTTGAGCAAAGCCAAATAACAGCACGGCACGTCCGCGGGTGGCGGACTAGGAAGCAACGATTTTGGGTTAAGTTGGATTGAGAAAGTTTAAGATCAATATGTTATGACTTGTTTACGTCATTTATTTCTATTGACATTCAATGACTAAGGCCATTCGTTGGTCAGTCTTTGTCTAAATTTTTGACAAGAAACACCGTCATTTGTATCGTTGCATAATCTTCTAGACTTGTATATTATTTTTTGTTTATGCTGTATCGTCATGTTTGTCGGAATAACAATGAAATCTGGTCAACATATATCTAGTAACTGTTTGTGTGTGGTCACATTTATATATACACTTGATTTAAAGGTATAATTTACACTTGTACCTTGAAATGTCTTTTTTGTACTCACAATACAAGCAGATTTGACGGATCACAACGGAGGTCAACCATTCGTCTTCATTTGGTTCATATTTGTTTTTGCTCATTACTTGTTTTTCGGGACAATTTATAGTATTGATAGATGCATAAAAATATGACGAATAACATATAGCATTTTTGATATGGGGTTAACCTTTGGCTTCATTAAGTCTAAACGTTTGCAGGTCTTTCTCAAGTAACATTTGTGCTGTTTCATCTGGGATAAGTGTAACTTATAGGTTCCTGGAATTTATTAGTATTCATTATAAATCACATCACAAAACTATATAAAATGTATAGTTAGTTAACTTTATACCTTTGATGAACATGTATTTATCATCAGACTTGGTCAAATTTTATTTTTAAAAGTGTAATCAGTCCTAAGAACTGAACAAATAAGCAAAAAGCAAGGTACAATGGTATCGATGTATTCCAAATTAGAAGAAAACGAGAAAAATTACTGCATTTGATAGATGGTTTGATATCCGGAGATACCCTTGGACAAGCGAACAGACGGACAGATATACAGACATACCGAATATTGAATTAATTTAGCAAGTTGCTAATTTTATCGTATTATATGTCAAGTAAAACCCTCGAACATTAATGCCCCCAATATTTTTGCCGACAGCTAAGTATAGAAATGTTTGTAAGGTTCACTGTTATTTGACAAAAAAAATCGTCCCACTTGTCGTGTACTTATTTCATACAAAGCCATCAAAATAATCCGCTGTACGGTATTTTGTTTGTTTAAATGGTGTTTAACGCCCCTTTCAACAATTTCTCAGCTATATCTGTACTATGCTTGAGCATATCCTATGCAGTAACATCATGAGCCATATCTCTGATCACAACATCTTGTCAGATAGTCAACACGGATTTAGATCTCGAAGGTCCTGCGAATCTCAACTCGTCATCACCATACAAGACCTCGCAAAGAACCTCTCAGGCAACAAACAGATTGATGCCGTGTTGCTTGACTTCTCAAAAGTTTTTGATAAAGTGCCACACCAACGTCTGTTATTGAAACTAAATCATTATGGGATAAGAGATCAAACTCTGCTTTGGATACAGAACTTGCTCCATGATCGAACCAAACAGGTGATACTTGAAGGATTCCAATCTTCAACGTGTAAAGTGGACTCAGGTGTCCCTCGGGGAACAGTACTTAGACACCTATTATTCCTAGTATTTATTAATGATCTACCAAATGAAGTACAGTCCAATGCAAGACTCTTTGCAGATGACTGCTTGTTGTACAGAGTGATATACAACCCCTATGACCAATCAATACTCAAACAAGATTTAAATAAGCTGGAAGAATGGGAAAAAAGTGGCAGATGTCTTTTAATGCCTTACACATCAGCCGAAAAAAGAAGATCAGCAAGCATCAAAACAAGCTGCATAACCAGGTCCTAGAAGAACAACATGATAGCAAGTACTTGGGAGTCACTATAAGCAATGACATGAGCTGGAATAAACATATGAACAACATCTCATGAAGAGCTAATCGCACCATCGGATTTCTCAGAAGAAACATACATGCTTGCTCAATGACCTTAACTGGGAATCACTGGAACAACGACGAGCAAAAATCAGAGCCGTTTTATTGTACAAGATAGTACACAATTTAGTCGACATACCATCTGTCTTATTAATACCAGCTGACACTAGAACAAGGGCCAACACAGGTTTCCGTACTATCTATTTCAGAACCGATGCATACAAATACTCATTCTTTCCGAGGACAATCCTGACTTGGAACTACCTGCCTCTAAACCTTAGACAATCACCTACAGTCGACCAGTTCAGAGCAGGACTAGGAGTCATCACCCTACCCGTGCTGACCACCTCCACCATTTAAATTCAAGAGGTCAATTTTGTTAATTGTATATAGATGTGATTTTATCTGTACCGTTTTGGTCATGCATGGAGTATAAACACTCAGTTCTGAGTAAACTCTGTATCTGGAATAAGAAGATATCGTGCGTCCAGTTTTTACCGGGAATGGAATTCGGAATAATCTAAGAACTCCCCCCAACCTGCCAATCCTTGTCAATTAGGATTGGAGTCGAGCACACCCTGCCGTCAGTGAGACTCGAACCCGCAACCTCAGTGTTGACAGGCACGTGATCAATAGTAGACTAACTATTGTTATTAAGCAGGTTTGCTTCACGTCCAGTGAGCAGTATTTCAGCTATAGTCATGACGGGAACAAGTTAACAAACAAGACATCAATTGAAAAAGTGGTGGGATGGGACACAGGGAACAAACTTTTGACTGCCACTGGAAAAGGTTAGGAGAGTTAAGCCTTTTGTAGCGGCTACAATAAGCCTTTTGTAGCGGCTACAATGAGCCTTCTCTTTTTCGAAATCTACAAATGGGATATTTATCGTGCAAGGAGTGTGGCACTCTCCAAACACGTTACCCACTATGGTCCGCGGCCAGGCTTTCCGAATTATGACCTAAAAACCCCCAAACGAGAGGGTCTCCCCTATCCGCCACCCGGGGCAGCTCTGTGGGTAGAGCACTGGGAACCGTCCCAGTATAGTCCCAGTCCGAGGTAGTATGTGTGCTAGCCATAACTCATTTGTGTTTCATAAGACATCGAACAAATATAATGTATGGCTGTCGAAATTCTTATTGTCATTATTTTAGTTGTTTACAATCTAGTGAATATTGACCCAAATTAGATGAACCTATCTATATTCAAAACATATATACATAACTTCAATAGGTAAACAACTAAATGATTTGTTATGTATCACGAGAATACAATAAAATCTGTCTAGTAAGGTAGAAATACACATGTCAATATTAATTATAACGATATTAATGATTAAACATTATATTTTGATCGATTAGTCGATGTTTAACGTCTTCTACTGTATTCTGTTTAATAAATCACAAGTTAGAAAGTCAAATAAAAATCACACAATATATTTTTTCTGATTTCGCTAAATTTTATTTGCGTATAATGAGTACAAGGGCCATAACCAATTCCATCTAGGATAGAGATGTACAATATAATAGTAATACAATATTAACAAACATTCTTGGTATTTATACAGGGACTCTGAAGAATTTATACGAACCTTAACCAGAAATATTGCTACACAACGTATATAGAAAATAGGTGTGCCGAGTTTGTATGACTTTTTTTAGTGTTTGTCTTTTAAGTTTTTGTTTACTGATATGGCGGGCAGAACTTCTTTCCGTCCAAAAAATATCAACGACTGTGCGGATAGTCCTGGCTTATGTTATCGTGACTTTTAAAAAAAGTGATTTTCCATTTATATCGCATTTCGAAAAGTTGTCATCACATAATTGCATCAGTGGCCTCCGTAGACGAGTGGTTAAGATAGTGAGTTATTTAATATTGATCACGTGCCTGTCATAATTGTAGTTTTCGGTTCGAGCCTTACTGGGGGCAGGGTGTGATCAGCTTCAATCTTATCTGATAAGGATTGCTAGATTTCCTGCCGAAGGTCAAGGGTTTTTATCGGGTACTTCGGTTTTCTTTATTGAAAACTGACATCATTAATATGGATAAAATTGCTAAAAGTCGCGATGAACCCTGCTGCAACAAACAAACACACTTGCAACTATTTCAAAGTATACAATTTTCATAAAAAGCTTTCATCAACAAGTCAAACCAAACAAACAAACAAAATATTTTTTACTTATAGAATTACGCAACGGCAGATAATGAGTTTTACTGTTAAACTTCTATGCACTCATGATTCATACTAAATCCAGATTAACATGACCTGTGAGATTTTTTAAGTCTAGAATTTTTCAACCCAAATCCGGGGCATCGTGAGCATGTTCTACCGGACATCTAGAGTGCATTTGCAGAAACATCGTGTGCACGTTTTACTTGGGACATCGTGGGCACATTTTACCGGACAACGTGAGCATATTTTGCTATGACATAGTGAGCGCGTTTAACAGGATATCGTGAGCACGTTTTACAAGACAATCAGAAGCACGTTTACCGCGCACTGTCCATGTTTACTGGGATATCCTGAAAACGTATTGAAACATTCAACATACTGTCCCTTACTGAACATTACATTGTACCCCAAAACGATTTATACGCTGGTAAGTATGAGCTGATACGTATGAGCTTTTGCATTTTTTTAATATTTCAGTACGACTAGATTCTCATAAGCCTTGTCACAGTGCAATCAACAGCTAAATATTGTGACAGAATAAACGTATTGAATAAATTATGCATTTAACGCGCATGCGGATTAAATAGATCACTGTGACAATACTTCTGATTGTTCATATAAAGTTATTCATTGCTAAATAATGCTGATTTAACAATACTTTTCCATATGCAAGAATTGACTTCCCTTTTGTTAAGATTTATACCTTTAGGTGGTATCACAGAACTGTCGTTCTAAATCAGACTGTTGAATGAATAACTTAAAGATCATGACAACAATAACAATGCTATAAAATCTGTCTGTTTCAACAAGAAGTCATCATTTGTCATGATCCATCTTTAACAACACGCCGTTTTGTTTTATAAATAACCTCTATGAACTATTATAAACTAATGGACCGTGAACTGAAGTTATGCTGCAGACATCATGCGTGGGTCAAACAATGGACACAGTCTTGTTGCCATTTTATTCTAATTAACATACAAGTTCTACATAATAGTCTGATATCCCATTAGTCTGAACAGTAGAGCACCACATGTGCAAAATTTATTTTTAGACCTTTTTAAAACATACTATTTTATAACTGTTATTGTGGATTGGTTTATTATTATTATTTAAACTTTGAACTTCAACTCGAGCGTGCAGAATCTACAATTTTGTCATGCGATTAGCCAAAGCATTTAAGTAGAATAATTCATATACTAGTATTAACCTGCGAACTTGCTAGTTATTCACGTTACTTTTTTGCTGGAATATGTACAAAAGAAAAGAATACGCTGTATGCAAAAAATATTAAAACCAATCAAATTGAAAGCTAATCAAAGTGCACGTGAAGTAAAACGCAAAAAAACAGCAATTTCTAAGATTGGTACCATCTGGTTTTGGTCTGTCAATTCAGAAACGAACAAAATGTTTAACTTGACATTTTATTTGTATTATGTAATCACCTGTAAAGTAACTAAAAACCAACATTGACGCCTTCATGCATTATTGAAGAAAAAAATTCAAAAATACATTCCAAACGTTCGAGATCATTTTGTATCGGCATGGATTAAAAAATCAAAGCTAAAGTTCAGAATAATTTAGTTGTTGTTGTTGAATTTGATATTGCAGAACCACATTGAATACTTCCATTTAATTGTAATTAATATTTAAGATGTACTAAAAACGAAAACTTTAAAATTATTAATAAATCTATAGGAACAGATTGCAAAATTCTTACAAATTAATCTTTTTGCAAGAAAGTTTCAAAATCTCAACGACATGACACAAAATAGCACTGATGTTGTTTTATCGATTAGGAATATACATACCGAAAACTGATTTTGTTTATGTTCGTTGACATTAATGCGGGAATATGGTAATTAAACATGGAACCTAGACGTCTTCACGTTTCTTAAACAGTTTTACTTTCACTAAAACAATAACCAATTTAAAAAAAGCAAGGGATTAAGAGGCCTCCAGGATTATCCAACACGGAATATGTAATACAGCTTTTATTTATTATGATGAGCGATTGAACTTTTTTCCTGTTTGTTTGTTTATTTTTATTAGTAGTAGTAGTAGAAGTAGTAGTATTGTTATTATTATTATTATTATTATTATTATTATTGGGTTTTTTTTTATTTTATAACTTTTTATGTATTGCAGTACAATTAAATAAAGTATGTCAAGGACTTGGACGGTAAACATTCCAAATGACCTGGATATTTAGACTTACTTTACTGGCAAACTTAGATTCGAACAACAATATTTGTTCAGCGCAGCTTTTTCTTAAATATAGCGAGAAAAAAATGGACGAGTATTGAAGAATCGGAATATATATGCACCTACCGTTTTTCAGTTTTGAGTATAAAGAATAATTCATTATTTTATTAAAATTCATATTTTAGCTCTCTATGATTGCTGTTACACGTGCTTTGAAAATAAATTAAAGACAATGAAGTATAAGCTAGTTCATCTTCTTCATTTACGTCAAATTTTTTAAAAATATTTATGTATTAAAAATGAAATATTCGGTAAAAACTAATAAGATGGGTCCCAAAAAGGTTAACAACCAATCAAAACACATTTCGACGTATAAGCATGTCATTTATAAATGGATATGATGATTACAGACCTACATTGACAGATACATATGTACTGACATCCTGTCGTATTAATACTTACACCTCTTGTATGGCCTGATTGTTCAAAGCCTGCATGCACTCATACTGAAACTTCTACATGCATACATAATACTTGAGTGTACACAGTATGAACAGATAATCACATACGGATAAATGATACTATGAGTGCATTATGACTTTGAAAGACGAAAACTCGGTAAGTTTTTTTGTTTAAAGTAACTATACTCACTAATTTAAACGAGAATATATAAAGCCCTTTATTTATACACCTATATCAATGATCATTTAATTGAACTTATCATAAAATGTATCTAAAACATTTAATACTTGGAAATATATTTCGAATCGATGAGCATTTGGATATTTTATATTTTCATTTTATGCCGTGCAGGTATATCGTTAAAAAGACTTGATTCGTTGTTATTATTATGATATACAGTAAAAACATTAAAACACTATAATATATCATGTAAAATGCAACCCTAAAAAGGCGTGCAGTAACCATGTTATATAGTAAGAAATATTTCCAAAAAAAATTTAGTTATTGCGCAAAATTGTTTGTTGTATAGAGTTATACGAAAATATATTGAACTTAATATTATTCATATAAAATGCATATATGGGTTAGTGCAATACGAGTTAAGAGCTAAATTAGTAAAAAAATGAAATAATACCAGTCCATCAAATAATTTTGTACTTTATTTTAAAGACCAACAATGAAATATGCAGATTTATATTCTAGAATGATAGATGATCGTGAATAAACTTTTTAATTTCGGGGAAACTTATAGACATATTCAGAGTTGTGTGCAATAGAATGTTTGGGGGTATTTTAACGCCTTGCCTGTCAACAGTTAAGGTTGCAGTATTCGATTCCTGTTGCAGAATTTCTTTAATTTCTGTATTTTGCAGTAGCCTATTAACGTCGGATTCGAATGACACCTAATGTGAAAATACAGAAATTTATTGCACGTTTTTTTTTTTTTTTTTTGTTTGTTTTGTTTTTTTTTTTGTTTTTTTTTTTTTATTGATTTAAACATATAAACTTCTATATAATCTTGTTAATTACCTTATTACAAGTATTTTGATGTATCATTAATATTTCCATTATTTTTTGCTATTTCCCCGCTTTGTTTTGCCTTACGATGTGTTGTACTCCTCGTGCGATCTTTTGCACCGATCTTTTGTGACCTGTTGTTATGAGATCCGATTGGTAGAAACTATTTGTGTGGGCAATGAAACCGCGCTAGACCAGAATATTTTATGTTTGGTGGTGGGATTGCACTCTGAATTTGGCTTCTTACAATAGATACTTGTTCATTCCAAATATTCTCGTCTATTGCCCCTAACATTTTTACAATATATATAATATTGCACGCAGTACAATGTTATCTTTAAGTCATTAGGTCATCCACACGTAACAATCCTGGTCTGATAACGTCTGCTATACAATACAAAGGATTAGTGCACGAATATTCCTTTGTATTGTGTAGCAGAAGTTATCAGACCAGGATTTTAAGCTTGGGCAGTGTGACTGTTGTGGCCGTGAAAGGGCAATTTATCTAATTCTGTGTATTAAAACAGGTTCTCAAAAGTTTGGTAATTTTCACGAACATAATATGACTTATTAAATTGTTGTGTATTATTTCCAACTTGATGAAATTTTCCTTTAAATCATTAAACAATTTTACCTCGTTGACTACTTTATATTAAACTAGATAATTTAACAATGATTGGCATTCAAACTTAATTGTATAAACGGCGTGATTTTGGCAGAATCTCCATTTAGAAAACTTCGTGTCGAATTTGACTATTCTCAGAATTTCTTGTTTTGGTTCAGAATTGTTTTTTTTTTTTTTATTTCTCTTGTAAATATGCATGGCTGATTATTCGCTTGTAATTGTTTGTTTGTATTCCACTAAAATTTCTATACTAAGTGTTGACGTATTGTGACGAGGGTTTTTTGCGTGACAAATGAAAACTGCTTACCACGTATGGTTCAGCTTATGCTCCTTTTGTAGATCAAGAAGGGTACTTTTTGAAATCAACAATTATTTCATCGAGATATTCAGCGTTTTGAAGTATGGCGGTTTTAAATTTTTGCTAGGACGATTTTCCATATTAAAAATGTGACCTTAATTAGAACGGATGTGTACTTTAGGAAGAATCGATTATTATCTACTCGAAATCATTCGGGTGGTGTCGTCTTCAGTTCAGGCAGAAAAAGTCTCGGTTTGTCCGAATATCATTGAACGTCACAAAGCAGACGAGCATTTGTAAACGTCCCAAGGTCCCTTTAGAAACAAAAAATGGCTGACTTATTATGCAAAATTCCCGTAGCAAAAGTCAAGGACGATTTGTAACAACTAAATAACCTAAGCATAGTATAAAACTTGGAAAGGTTATCGTATCTAATTTTTTTCTACTGAATTTTCGTAATAAACAGGTAAAATATGGAAAAATAAAAAATGCAAGCAAAAAATTGTTTCCAAGGGGGTTCGGCATTTAGTATAGAACGAATGGTTTCATAAATGAAATATAAATAAATACAATATTTGGAATGACACCTGTTTGCTTAAGGCTTTGATATATTTTTTGACACGTTTTGGCTTACAGCTAACGGAATACACGGAAATCAAACTGATTATGCTCCAGTTAAATCATTTCTGAATCATTGTTTTAACTACCAATATACATTTATGGTTTCCTTAAAAAACTCAATATAACAAATAAAAATCCACTTTTGATACAGGATTTTTTTTTGGTTCAGGTTTAACAATGTCTTGTAACATATTTAGTGTAAATATAGGAAAATCTGTCCATGTACTCAACACAGGAAAGTAGTGTCAGTTATTAGCCCTCATGGTAAATATCAATATTAGCACTAGAGAACAGGGTTATTATTGATATTAGCCATTGAGAACGGGGTAAATATCGTTTTTACTCCTGGAGACATATATTTAAATATGTGATAAATAGATTATTATATGGTTATTTCCATACTGGAAATGGTGTCAGCCCTCTACCCATATCAGCATTTGGGCTAAAGCCCTCGTGGCTGATATGGGAGTCTCGGGGCTGATACTAGAGCCAATATGGAAATTATCATGTAATAATTTATAAATAAGTGTAAACATATGATTTTGAAATGACAATAACCTCAACGAAAACTATCAATCTTGATTGCGTTTGGTATATAGGGTTTCTGCGAGAAACTAGAAAGCTGGTGTCCCCAAGAGATTTTATGTTTCTCGTATTTTTGTAACATTTGCGCGCCATACATGTGTGTTTATTCTGTAATAAATACATGTATATGCTTAATAATATGTTTGAAGCACTTTTTAGTGTTCATTAGATAAATAGTTGTTAATAAATATATAAAACTTGATAACATCAAACATTTTTGATGTTTTACGATTTGTAAACGTATTAGAGTGATCATATATCCCCTCAAGCAATTTACAATAAACCAATCTACATTAACAATAAATATCTGCACATAATAAACTAATCATAACATATTATGTTGTGGGGTGCAGTAAGATATAGTATACAGTTATTGAATGTCTAACCAGGCAACAGATCAGAATATTTTACCTTGGTATTAAGATCAGCTAATGTTCTATTGCACGAAGCCATCGGCTGAGGACAATAAAACAATTGAGCTGAAATTAGTATCAAGGGAAAAATATTCCTATCTAAACAATTGTGTACCGATATTGAACCAGTTAAGGGAATCATCTCTTTTCAGCACCCTTTTCATTGTTTGTCACGGTAGCGTGAATGTCGTTACTGGTTGTGTGCTTGCTTGGCGTGCTAAAGAATGTGGTTAGATTCTTATTCGAAACAAACTAAAAACATTAAAATTGGTAATTACATTTTCTCCGACCAGAGCATTAAGAAGGTTAAGCATGAACTGGTCAGCAAGTCTGATGGAATAGACTGTGCGAGTTGGTTGATATGTCTAACTATAGGCAATTACTTTAATGTTCTAGCTCTCTGAAAATTTGCCATGCATGTTTGCCTAGTAAAAAGCACACACATGTAACTATGAATAACACGAAGTCTTGCTATGACTTGAGTTTGTCTGCTCATTGGCTGTTACGAACAACATATACTTATATTCACAAGGAAATGGAATATCGCAATTAATCTGATTTAAATCAGCTGTTATGTATTAATCAGTGTTAAATGGAGAAAATAAAACCAATTGACTTTCGCGTGGAACCAATAGTTTACGTTTTGTCTACTCCTTGGGCCTAGTCAGGCTTTTCGTTCGAATACTACTGTTGCAGATCGGAAAAATATTTCTGTGAAAAACGTAATTTCAAAAAAAATAAAGGATTAATTTATTTAAACGTAGAATTTACAATTTTGAAACGTTAGGCTGCGAGCGTTACTGACGAAATATGAAACGTTAGGCTGCGAGCGTTACTGATAAAACATGAAATGTTAGACTGCGAGCGTTACTGATAAAACATGAAATGTTAGGCTGCGAGCGTTACTGATAAAACATGAAATGGTAGACTGCGAGCGTTACCGATGAAACATGAGATGTAAGACTACGAACGTTACGATGAAACATGAAATGTTAGATTGCGAGCGTTACTGATGAAACATGAAACGTTAGACTGCGAGCGTTTCTAAGAAATATGAAACTTTAGGCTGCGAGCGTTACTGATGAAACATGAAACGTTAGACTGCGAGCGTTACTGATGAAATATGAAACTTTAGGCTGCCAGCGTTACTGATGAAATATGAAACGTTAGGCTGCGAGCGTTACTGATGAAATATAAAACGGCTGGCTTCGAGCGTTACTGATAAAACATGAAACGTTAGGCTGCGAGCGTTACTGATGCAATATGAAACGGCTAGCTGCGAGCGTTACTGATGAAACATGAAACGTTAGACTGCGAGCTTTACTGATGAAACATGAAACGTTAGGCTGCGAGCATTACTGATGAAATATGAAATGTTAGACTGCGAGCGTTACTGATGAAACATGAAATGTTAGACTGCGAGCGTAACTGATGAAACATGAAATGTTAGACTGCGAGCGATACTGATGAAACATGAAACGTTAGACTGCGAGCGGTACTGATGAATAATGAAACCGTAGGCTGCGAGCGTTACTTATAAAACATAAAATGTTAGACTGCGAGCGTTACTGATGAAACATGAAACGTTAGACAGCGAGCGTTACTGATGAAACATGAAACGTTAGGCTGCGAGCGTTACTGATGAAATATGAAACGTTAGACTGCGAGCGTTACCGATGAAACATGAAACATTAAACTGCGAGCGGTACTGATGAATAATTAAACGTTAGGCTGCGGGCGTTACTGATAAAACTCGAAACGTTAGACTGCGAGCGTTACCGATGAAACATGAAATGTTAGACTGCGAACGTTACCGATGAAACATGAAATGTAAGACTGCGAACGTTACTGATGAAACATGAAACGTTAGACTGCGAGCGTTACTAATGAAATATGAAACGTTAGGCTGCGAGCGTTACCGATGACACATGAAACGTTAGACTGCGAGCGTTACTGATGAAATAATAATTCTAATATGATTTGCACATTTAGAAATACGTTTATTTGATTGGTCTAGATTACTTCCGGTTGAGGTTTTTAACGAAATATATTTTTTGATAAATGAAGTTGGCTCCATTTATTTTAGGATAAACGACGTTGACCGAACTATTTTTAGCGTAACCAATGTAAACAAAGATGGCGGCTTTCAATATCGAAAGTAGCGATCAACTTACAAATTATTTGTTTGATGAATTATCATTAATGATTTGTTAAATTTAAAACTTTCCTTGTGTTCGATACAGAAAATAAGGTTACAGATTGATGTAAAACTAAAAATTGTGTTTATTAAAATCAGAAAATGGTTTATGGAAATAATCGTACGTTTAAAAATAAACAAAATATTCATACGTTTAGTCAATCCCGCTACCAAATATACAAGAAATATGAAGTTGAGAAACATGTTAGATAAATTAATTTCTTAATGCAATTTTAAAGAATTATAAGGATTAAACACCGTTTTCAATGGATTTATCGGTATATCAACAAGACCAACTCACTCACAAACATATCATAAAAGTCCTTCGGACTTTTATTTGTTTGTGAGTGAGTTGGTCTTGTTGATATACCGATAAATCCATTGAAAACGGTGTTTAATCCTATATGAAACGTTAGGCTGTGAGCAATACTGATAAAACATGAAATGTTAGACTGCGAGCGTTACCAATGAAAACATGAAATGTTAGACTGCGAACGTTACTGATGAAACATGAAACGTTAGACTGCGAGCGTTACGGGTGAAATATGAAACTTTAGGCTGCGAGCGTTACTGATAAAACATGAAATGTTAGACTGCGAGCGTTACTGGTGAAATATGAAACGTTAGGCTGTGAGCGTAACTGATAAAACATGAAATGTTAAACTGCGAGCGTTACCGATAAAACATGAAATGTTAAACTGCGAGCGTTACTGATGAAATATGGAATGTTAGACTGCGAGCGTTACTGATAAAACATGAAATGTTAGACTGCGAGCGTTACCGATGAAACATGAAATGTTAGAATGCAAGCGTTACTGATAAACATGAAATGTTAGACTGCGAGCGTTACCGATGAAACACGAAATGTTTGACTGCGAGCGTTACTGATAAAACATGAAACGTTAGACTGCGAGCGTTACTGACGAAATATGAAACGGCTGGATGCGAGCGTTATTGGTAAAACATGAAATGTTAGACTGCGAGCGTTACTGATGAAACATGAAACGTTAGGCTGCGAGCGTTACTGATGCAATATGAAACGGCTAGCTGCGAGCGTTAATGATAAAATTTGAAATGTTAGACTGCGAGCGTTACTGATGAAATATGAAACGTTAGACTGCTAGAGTTACCGATGAAGCATGAAACGTTAGGCTGCGAGCGTTACTGATGAAACATGAAACGTTGGACAGCGAGCGTTAGTGATGGAACATGAAACGTTTGACTGCGAGCGTTACTGATGAAACATTAAACGTTTGACTTCGAGCGTTACTGATGAAACATGAAACGTTAGACTTCGAAAGTCACTGATGGAACATGAAACTTAAGATTGCGAGGGTTACTGATGGAACACAAAAGGCTTTATATTTTTTTTAATGCATCCAGCACTGACCGGGGTGCTGACTGGGATAATTTAATCAATCTAAATCTCCTGTTCGGACCAAATATTGTTTGCTTTTTTATTTACATTTCAGCTCGCACGTCCTTGATACACTATCATAAGAACGACTATGTCTTGGGACATTTATAAAAAGACCTGTTCACATTTTGTATGTTGATGCAAGCGATCATTCTTTGTACAAAAGAAAAAACTACAACCTTTAAGTAAAAACACTCCCAAGCACTTATGCCCACTAATGTGGTTTTAAACCTCTTTATAAAAACATTTTGGAAACCTCAAAATAAAATGCCATTTTCTAGCATAGGAAATAATTCTAATTTGAAAAATTCTGGTATAAATTAAAAGGAAATTTCTCATTGAGTATTTGTCTTGCAACAGTCCATATAACATTCAGCATGTTTTAATGGACTGTTCGCTAACGGTTTTTTCTGTGGGTTCTTATTATAATGTATTAACAATGTCGTTGGCGACAATATTTTGCCTGTTTTAAAGGCAAGGATCATTAAGTTATTTAATAATTTACCTCCTGAATACAGTTGAAATATTGTTCACTGTACGTTAAACACTCAACAATCAATTAATGAATGAAACGTGAAACGCCTATCTTACGTATGCTATTAATAATTGTAACTTAATGTTACAGGAGTCATTAAGCACTGTTCATTCAAGTATTGATGACGTCATTGATGTATCTTTCATGCAAGAGGTAGATCTAAGCAGTTCAACTGATGCCATAAAGGAACACAATGGAGACAGCAGTCTACAGACCTGTATAGATCAATCAACAGAGAACCAGGATAATGACTTTGAAAGGTCATTTTGGTTTTGTAACAGGGTTTGTATAATGTACCTATCATCATATCATAAAGAAGAATACCAATATCTGTGTGTCGAAACGAAAAATGTTATTTTTAAAAGGATTTTAATCTCCTCATTATGACTCACCCAATTGTTTAGTGGGATTCGTGTTACTCTAGCTACCTACGATTCATTTTGTTAGCTTACCTGGGCGGAAGTGAACTATTCTCATCTCTTGGCGTCCATCGTCCGTCGTAAAACACAATCATCCTTTGGGTGCCTAGTTTAAAATTGTTAAACCAGGTTGTTGATCAACGAATTAAGAAGCCGTTGTTACTAAAATATAACGTAGGGGTCAACGCACGTTTTGGTCTATATTTCAAAAATATATTATATAAAAACGTTACCTCAAATTGTTCCTATCAGTCCAAAGTTGTGTAATCACTTCTTGTAGGAGTTTTTGCCCTTAATTAACTATTTTTGACAAACTCGTAAAATTGCTTAGATTGTCATCAAGAGAATGTCTACACTTTGTAGGTCCAAAATTTTGTTGGACCACTGCTGAAAGGAGTTATTGCCCTTCAGTGATGATTTTTATTGAATTTCCTTTTTGTCATGTAACCTAAAAACTATAACAGCTAGAGTGAAACCGTACATTGCTAAAATGATCAGCAATACAAGTCACACAATTCATTTTATTGGTCTGAAATTGTTAGATGACTTTTTATAGGAGTTATCGCGTTTATTTATAATTTTATACAAAATTACAATGTTTTGCCTCAGATATTTAAAATCTGTAATACCTACAGTAAAAGAAACAGGAAAAATCGAAAGGACAATGCGTAAAAATCATTTTATTTTCTGGAAATTTTGCGATGACTTCTAATATGAGTTACTTTGGTGAAATGTGTATTTTTTGCCATATAACTTAAATGCCATATACAGCTAGAGTGAAACTTAAAATTGCAGAAATGAACCACAAGGCAAGACCTACAAATAATTACATAGTCAAAAATTGTCAGATGACTCTTTATAGAAGGTAGTGCGTTTTAATGACGAATTTGGACAAAATAATAAGTTTTTATGTTATAGTCTAGAGTAAAACTCTAAATAAGTCAATTGACCTAAAGGACAATGCCTTCAAATGATTAAATTTTTTAAGAAATTGTCTGATGGCACATTATAGGAGTAATTGTACTTAATTAAAATTTTGTTAAGAAATGTTTAGTTTTTTATATCTTTTATAGCTATAAAATCTGGACTGAAACTGTAAACTGCAAAAACTTGAAGATATTCATTTGTGTTCCAGGTGATCAATTACAGCTCCTAGTAGCCTCTAGTTTTTAGATATAATTATTTTGCAGCATATATGAAGGTTTGCATGTGTCGATAATGATGAACAACCTTGACATTTAATTATACACTACTTACCAAAAAGCACTCGTGAACCAACGATAAACAAGTCACCCAGGTCAAAGTGAAATCACACAATGCCGATTAGTTATCCAAGGCGTTGCCTGATGGTCATAAAAATACATTGTTAATGTGGAAACAAAAAAGTTATGCAATACACATCTAATGCAAAAGAAAATGTACATAGCTGTGTATTGTTTATGTATCTATGTGTATTGCATGTGTTGCTGCCTCCTTTATTACTAAAGCAAGTGTTTTTTTGGTACAAATTGATTTTAGGTTACGAAGAAGTGTATAAGTTATGTTACATTTTTGTTTTAGAGATCCTTTATAAGACGGCATGCGCATCATTATTCATTTCGACGACACAATTCAACCAGAAGCCATGACTACCATCTGTTTAAGCGCATGTGCAAAGTTAAACCGATTAAAGGTTGGTCCGTTTTTATAGTTTTTTTTTCTTTGTAACGACAGAGCAGGAAATAACACTATTGTCATCACCAGGGGTCGAACCCGGGATCTTAGTAGTGCCAGCCAGCCCTTTAACCAAGTAACCTATAATAAAGTAGTCCGTTTGCTCAGTCGATTTTGACTGGCTATATACCTACTAACTGCTAGAACGTAGATAGGCCTCATGTTATACTCTTCCTTCTGAACAAAGAATCCCCATACTCATCATGATTTACACCAAACCCGACAAATCCTACATGTGGGTTATTAGCTGAGCGCCAATGAAACAGTAGATCAAAATATAACATTGTTGTCATCCCTGGGGATCGAACCCGGGATCTCAGTACAGTCGATTTTGACTGGCTATATAACTACTACCTGCTAGAACGCAGATAGGCCTCATGTTACAGCTTAAATGGGGTTTAACACCTTTTTCAGCAATCGGCTATAAAATGCCGTTCAGTTGTAATGCGGAAAAGAGCCAGAGAACACTAACAAAAAATTCACGATCATCGGCCGGAATTTGTTTGTCGTATTATTTTACTTTACTAAGTTTAAAATGCGCATACAACTGGTGTAGATAACGTACAACAAGTAAGATACAAAAGATAGGGCTAATTGTTCAAGAACACTACGGTCTGTCCCTCATTTTTTTAGAAAAGTAATTCAGCCAAAAGTGATGTTTCAAAATGTTTCAGATCTTTCAATAAGATCGTATACCCGAAAACATGGGGTTGAAGGTCTTCCCACTGTAAGACCTTAATTAAAGATTTCTTGAGTTAGTTTAATATCGACGGTACTCTCCAAATATATTAACATTATCAATATAACATAAATATTGAACGATCTTGTTTATATTTATATAAATAATCTGTACTTTATTTTACGACATTCAGCAAAAGAATCAAAGAAAGTAACCGACTGGAAATTAAAAATCGAAGACTTTCAGATAAAGAAGCAAACAGATGAAAATATAAAATGTTATTCAAAGCCGTTGAGGTAATTTACAATTCTAAATTCATTAACATTTGTACATAAGAAAAGATTTAAAAAGCAGGCAAACGTCTTAGCCAAAGGAATTAAAAAACGATAAAACCCTTTTATTTATTTTCGCGGAGGGACAGTAAACTCATGTCGGCAAATTTAAAAGTTAGCAACTTGAGGCTTGAAAGTATTACTTTTACAAAATATTAACAATTGAGTTAACACTACCAACAACCAACCGTAATGTTGATACTCAAGTAATCAATGACCAAGGGCTAATTACCTAGACCACTACCAACTACCAACCGTAATGTTGATACGCAAGTAATCAATGACCGAGGACTAAGTACCTAGACCACTACCAACTAAAAACCGTAATGTTGATACGCAAGTAATCAATGACCAAGGACTAAGTACCTAGACCACTACCAATTAACAACCAAGTAGTCAGTGACCAAGAACTAAGTACCTAGACCACTACCAAATACCAACCAAGTAGTCAATGACCAAGGACTAAGTACCTAGACCACTTCCAACTACCAACCAAGTAGTCAATGACCAAGGACTGAGTACCTAGACCACTACCAACTACCAACCAAGTAGTCAATGGCCAAGGACTAAGTACCTAGACCACAACCAAAAACCAACCAAGTAGTCAATGGCCAAGGACTAAGTACCTAGACCACTATGATATCGCGAAAAATATAAAATATTTTTACTTGAGTAGAATTTTACGTGCTTTGTATTGGCCTAAAAGTTACTTTTGGTTTTGTTATTATACTAAAATTGCATCAACATATGGTTATTTTTGTCTGCATGTACAGTTTCATTCTAAAAATATACTACAATCGATCAAGAGGAATCTCTTTCATAAAAAAAGATAAAATCCCTAGGTCCAGTAGCCAATGAGGATAGCCGTCTCAATCTCAATCAAACAATCAGTTTATCTGATTCATTCGCATCTCTTAAGTGTACACAAATAGACGCGTCCATTTGCTACGATAGACAATGATATATTGGTTTTATTCAAATAATAAAACAATTACTGGCTTTGATGTGGCGTCGCTATCAGAATTTTTCAGCCCTCAAAATTATTATATTTTCTTTAGTAGAAAATCGTGACAAAGACCTGTAATTGTGTAACATTAACTCTGCACTAACAATGTCAATCGTATTAAACAGGTGATTAAGTCATACATGGTCTAATTAAATATATTTATTAGTATTTTGTTATAAAGTTTTTTTTTGTCTTTTTTTTATTATATTTATTTATTTTTTTTAGAATTTCTTTTTTGTTATTTTTTGTTATGTTTTGGCGACAAATCACAGAACTAACTTACTTCAGAGTATAACGACAGTAAAATCGGCCTATTATAAACTGTATTTTAGCCATCAATATCAAGAACACTTGTCACATTTATTTATTTTTCTTACGGCAAGTTAATAACCTTTTCTTGTTTTCCGTAATACTGCATTTGCAGTTAACATTATATTAATTTTAATGAAATCCACTGTTTGCTATTATTAATTGTAGATCGTACTACAAAAGTCAAGACAATCTTATAGAAGCTTACGAAGAACTGTCAAAAACTGACACAGACTCAGAAGATACAGAAAACAACAGAAGTACTGAATTTTATGCTAAACTTTCTTTCTTTGTAAATTTGGTAAGTACTTTTCAATGTTAATAAAGATATATTTATTATTTTCGAGTCGCGGTTGATTTAGGAATTCATTGGATGGTATTAAATATACTTTTTTACCTTCTCTAACGGATACTAAACGTCTTCTAAGAATAACATGATTGACTGATACGCGATAAATCATACATACAAGTATGATATATTATAGACAAAACATTGAACCAATATCAAGCTTTTATCTAATGTCTGATCGCCCCCATTAAACTTAATATTAAGGCCCATAGTTAATATATCATAATATCGTTATGCAGTAAAATGTACGAATCGGGTAATTTCTAATTACAGTTTCTGTTAGCGGCTAAGACTACTGCATCCATATTGTCAGGATCTATTGCTATTATCTCCAGTCTTGTGGACAGTATAGTAGATTTGGCTTCCGGTATAGTCATTTGGATTACCTCTAGAGCTGTTCGTAATTGCGATCGTCAACAATTTCCTAAAGGTAATATTAAGAGGTTAATAATATTCTAAATTTCCTTGGTGCTTATTTTATGGATGTGATGTGCTAATTTATTTTGGCTCGTTGTTTTAATTCCATGACAACCATGACAAAATACCTTTTAAAGTACTTGATATATCAAGTCATTGTCATAGAAATGGTTTTGGTTGGGTTTTTTTTGGTTGTTTTTTTTTTTTTAATTTTTTATTTATTTATTAATTTTTATTTATTTTTTTTGGCACACCACGCATTCTTCTTCAAGCATAACATGAAGAAAATGTCAAAATGTTATATCGGTCAAACAATTTCATTGATTGATTAAGTTGACACCTGACATGATTGATTGACAACTTGTATACATGTTTTAGTCCTTCAGCGATAAATGGTCTATTATTATGTAGACTAGATCAAAACATTCTTGTTTATTTTTTTTTCATAAATGTATAAAGTTAAACTAAACCTGAGTTAATATTTCAGTTTGTAAACACCAGGTTAACACGTGGCAAACTTCGCCGATACTCTCGCTATATTTTTATATGTGACACATGTCTTTACAGATATTCACTCTTTACGTACACAAGTGTTACATATCGTTGCAGATACTCTCCCTTTATGTTAACATGTGAAACATGTTTTGCAGATTGTCTCACTTTACATGAAATGTTACAAACTTCATAGCAGAAATATTCCACTTTAATGTTAACATGCGACACATTTATGTCAATATAGTCTCCCTTTATGTTTACAGGTGCAGGACCACAATTGTTTTTGGACTCTGGCTCTATTAAATTTGGAAATTTTGACTTTTCCTAGACCATGTACCTTTATTTAAATCAAGTCACAATTCTGTGCATTAGCAATATGCACCGGATTCTGGCCAAAATTTCACTATATGTTTCATTAAATATCAGAACAAACGCTCAACTGGAAGTTCATTATGTCTGAAAAATTCACTTTTCAATTTCAGTCCAAAAAATGAGGAATTTTTAATTGACACTAACACTTTTATGTTCAATTAAAACTAATAAAACTTTATCCTTAAGTTTTCTAATCATTCAGATTTAAAAAAAAACCCCAAATTTATTCTGGTATTATGTACGATACAAATTATACATTCAGCAACAGTTACCTGATCGGTTGTTATAGTACTACTTTACGTACAACCTCTGGACTGGTTCCCGGTATTTGGTGGTTCTACACCAACACGCAACAAATTTCTTTTGCAGACAATTTCACTTTACATGCGACACGTCTTTAGCATGCAGATTATATTCTTTTTCGTGTAAACATGACACATTTTTACAGACAATCTCCCTTCGCTTGTAAATGCATATTTCTTTGCAGCTAGTCTTCCAAAGCTTCCTTTACTTGTAACGATTAAACATTTCTTTGCATATACTACCCCTTGACGCTGACGTGACCTATTTTTGTTGTTTCCCATTATTTTTACACATGACACATTTCTTGAAAGAAACTTACTCGTTAAGCTTGCGTGAGACACATTTCTTTGCAGATAATCTTACTTTTCGGATACAGCAGTGAACTGTTCACTTTTATTTACTCTGCTGTTAGCATATTTAAAACATTTTTGCCTAGGGATATGTCAGGTCATATATTTTATCTTACAGGTAGGAAAAGTCTCGAGCCATTAGCAATCATTGTATTGTCTGTTATCATGGCGATAGGATCCTTAGAACTTGTAAATGAGGCTATTCAAAAAGTTCTGGGACTAGCTAACGATACAAAGATCCCACCAACAGTTGATGTAGCTACTGTTTGTATCTCCAGCGCCACTGTAGGTATGTCAGTTAGCATGGTAAATTCTGGTTTACTTGACATGTCCGTAGTCGGTTAATAAGTATAAATGACAAATACAAATAGCATTATATTGTACTATTGAACACGATTTTAGTGTCGGCGACAACCCCAAAACACATTGATTGTAATATCTTTTTCAATATATTGATATGTGTGTCGATATTGAAATGTGGGATAAAATTAGACTTACGTAATATAACCACTTTGCGTTTCGTTTCAGCTATTAAACTTGTACTGTATTTAATATGTAGAAAGGTCAAGAGCCCAACCGTCAAAGCTCTGGCTCAAGATCATAGGAATGATGTCCTGTCAAATTCACTTGCTGTACTGTGTGGATATTTAGGTAATATTTCATTTATATGAATGATTACTCTTAGTGTGAAATGGGTTGTACAAACTAAATGGGCTGTACAAAGCGAATGGGCTATACAAACTCAAAACATAGAAACAAATCAACTAGATTTCCGGTTTATGTTATTTATGTTCATTTGAATTCTATTGCAGTCTTCTTAATATGTTGGTTGTAATTGACGAGGATTGCCAGGTTTCCTACCGAAGGTCAGAGGTTTTTTACGGATACTATGGCTTCCTCCGACAATAAAAACTGGATACCATGATATAACTGAAAAATTGCAAAAATTGCTGAAAGTGGTGTTTAACCACATTTAAATAAACAAATAAATCTCATGTAGATTGAATGTCATTGGTAGCCTCTAAATCCGTAGAATTCTATGTAGCTACCCGACACTTTTTGATTGTATATGGGCGAGAACTGGATATTAAATGACCGTGAATAATTTCTATTGTAGGGTCACAGGAATTTAGGCGAGAAACTAATCTAACATTTATGGCGTATGTCGATCCTATAGGCGCTATTATTATCTGCCTTTACATCGCCGTTACTTGGTTTATGACAGGAAAAAGTAAGTTTTAATACAGAATATTATTATGTAGATACCTGTTTTTTTCTGTATGGTTTCAGAACTTTATTGTTCTGTTAAAGATTTCAGAGATACACTATTAAACATTAAATAAACCAGTATGGTTGTCGTTCCTACAACGTAACAAACTGACGATTATATTTATCACGATATAGATTTAAACAGAAACTATAAAGATATTGAATCCATTTTAACATAAACACTAAAACACATTTGTTACAGAATTTTATGTCACGGTAACTTGTACCCAAATCAGTCTGATTTATGTAAGTGTGGATATCGGTTACTTTAATAGTTTAGATGATTAATTTTATTCTTGTTTCCGTGTATATTCCTTATATTAATTTTTTGTTTTGGATTGTTTGCAGCTCAGGCAAGAATTCTTACGGGCTTAACTGCAGAACCTGTGTTTTTGAGTAAAGTCATGTGGCTGTGCCTCAATCATCATCATAACATTCTCAAAGTGCAGTCGGTTACAGCCTATCATAGCGGCTACAGATTTATAACGGAGGTAGATATCGTTTTGGCTGAAGATATATCTTTCAAAGAATCACGTGATATTGCAGCAACTCTACAAGAAGCTATCGAAAGTCTAGAAGACGTTGAACGGGCATATGTAACTACAAATTATGAACTAATGAAGAAAAAGTTAGTAGAAATTCAAATTGGCTGAGAGAAATTCGAACTTTAAACATTGCTCAGACATAAAGATTTTCATTCGCAAAGTCGTTTAGTGCTAAGACAGAAAATAATCACATACAAACTGTGCATGATAATCTTGAGCATTTTTTGTACCGGATTCGTAATAAACACTTTCCATTTGATATACTTTTAGCTTAAATTTGAGCTCATATAGATAATATCAATTTCCCTACTGTGATTTATTGTCTCGTGCATATTTTTAAACATCTTACATTTTGTTGTTCTTGAAACGTATTAAACTTGTTGTATTGTCTATTGTTATCATATGTAAGCACGTAAGATTATAAAACAGACCTGAATGTTGACATACCATTAGATTTTTCCGATATTTCTGTGATTTATTGCGTACCTCGCACTAACGTATTATCTGATGATATTAGAATAGATGTTAGAGTTGGGTTTCGGAATTACTATCTATTGGTGATGATTTTCCTTGAAATAAGAGCTAAAATGACAACAAATTATAAAAGGGTCTCGTTTATTTAAGCATTAGTGGCACATTTGTCATCATATATATTACAAAGATGTGTTAATCTTCTTTCAAAGTTTGACAATTTTCTCAAAATGAAGGTGTGCCCACATACTAACCTCACAAAAAACACAAAAAACAAAATCACACTAAACAATTATAGAATAGGACAAACAACACCTTATATTTCAAAGCATTTTGGCGTACAACAGCTGATACTAACGGGAATTCTTTTTATGCCGACATAAAATATATAAACACACATTTTGAGGAGCTAAAGTATTCAATTTAGGGCTAAATATTGTCTTGTAAATGACAATTTATTTTAGACCAAACTAGTAGAATTAGTTTGGTTTTAATGTATGAAAACATAGTTTTAGACAAATAAATCATTTTACGTTCTTGAACATACAAAAATGTCTTTGCCCATTACACTTAAAGTCGATTTATTACAAAAAATAACACAATAGTGTTGATAAAGAAGAACTTTATAATATATTAAAAATAATGTGTCGAGGTGCCAACACAGAAGTCGCCCTAAATCCCCATGGATAGTCTTGCGTTCCACTCAGGACATTACAATATACCTACACATCAAATTTAATTAAAATCGGACAACGTTGAAAATTTGACGCGTTTCTGGCCGCCATTTTGAAACGCAAGGTCGAAACAAAATTAAAATGAAGTGTTCCATTCAGGACACTTAAATCTAACACCACACCAAATTTTGTTGCAATCGGAACACGATAAATTTCATCGAGATCGGATACCGTTGAAAATTATACACGTTTTTCGCCACCATTTTGAAACGCGACGTCAGACAAAAATTTCAAAGGTAGCGTTTCACTCAAAAATACTAAAATCTACCTCCATACCAAATTTCGTTGAAATCGGACTATCGGAAAATGTTTTCCATTTTTGGGTGGGTGTCGTCAAGTGGTGGCCATTTTGAAATGGCGGCCATTATCAAAACTCTGACTATTGACTGCACCCCTCAATATGTCGATCTATAACTGTGGAAAGTTTCATTTTTTTATATTAAGGAGTCTCTGAGAAATGTGTCGGACAAGTTCACGATCTAGAACTAGAGGCTCCCAGGAGCCTGTAATCGCTCACCTGGAATCCAAATGACTTAAACTATATTAAAATTTTTGAAATTAACAGTTTCAGTCTAGTTGTTATAGCTTTTAAGTTACTGTGCAAAAACTAAACATTTCTTCAAAAAATTTGTTAAATACAATAACTCCTATAAGGTGCCATCCACAATTTCTGAAAATTAAATGGTTTTTAGGCATTGTCCTTTAGGGTACTTTAGAAATTTACAGTTTTACTCTACTAATAGGTGTGTTATAGACTAATTTATAATTAAAAAACTGTTCATATGTCCAAATTCATAATGAAAGGGCAATAACTCCTATAAAGAGTCATCTTGCAATTTTTGGACTAAGCAATCATTTGTAGGGCTTCTATTGCTGATCATTTGTGCAATTTACAGTTTTAATCTAGCTACTATAGTTTTCAAGTTACAGGACAAAAATGGAAAATTTCTTAACAAAATTGTCATTTAAGGGCAATAACCCCTATAAGGAGTCATCTGACAATTTCAGACCAATTAAATGAATTGTAGGGCTTTTTTGCTGATCATTTATGCAATTTATTATTTCACTCTAGCTGCTATGGTTTTTAAGTTACAGGACAAAAACGGAAAATTTCATAAAAAATTGCAATTTAAGGGCAATAACTCCTATAAGGAGTCATCTGACAATTTCAGACCAATCAAGTGAATTGTAGGGTCTTTATTGCTGATCATTTGTGCAATTTACAGTTTCAATCTAGCTGCTATAGTTTTCAAGTTACAGGACAAAAACGGAAAATTTCATAAAAAATTGCCATTTAAGGGCAATAACTCCTATAAGGAGTCATCTGACAATTTCAGACTAATACAGTGAATTGTAGGGCTTGTATTGTTGATCATTTTTGCTATTTACAGTTTTACTCTAGCTGTTATAGTTTTAAAGTTACAGGACAAAAACGGAAAATTTCATAAAAAATTACCATTTAAGGGCAATAACTCATATAAGGAGTCATCTGACAATTTCAGACCAATCAAGTGAATTGTAGGGTCTTTATTGCTGATCATTTGTGCAATTTACAGTTTCAATCTAGCTGCTATAGTTTTCAAGTTACAGGACAAAAACGGAAAATTTCATAAAAAATTGCCATTTAAGGGCAATAACTCCTATAAGGAGTCATCTAACAATTTCAGACTAATACAGTGAATTGTAGGGCTTGTATTGTTGATCATTTTTGCTATTTACAGTTTTACTCTAGCTGTTATAGTTTTAAAGTTACAGGACAAAAACGGAAAATTTCATAAAAAATTACCATTTAAGGGCAATAACTCATATAAAGAGTCATCTGACAATTTCAGACCAATCAAGTGAATTGTAGGGCTTTTATTGCTGATCATTTTTGCCATTTACAGTTTCACTCTACCTCGTATATTTTTCAGGTTATATTGTAAATACCAAAAATTTTGTCAAAAATCGTCAAAAAAGGGCAATAACTCCTACAAGAAGCCAATACACAACTTCGCACTAATAGCAACTATTGTAGACCTTAATGTGCTGATCAATTTGAAGTAACGGTTTTCTCTATAGCTATTATAGTTTTTTATATAATGATCAAAAACCTGTGTTGACCCCCATGTTCTATTTTTAGTAACAGCGGCCATATTTGTCTGTTGATCAACACCCTGGGTACAAACTTGAAACTAGGAACCCTAAGGATGATTGTGGCCAAGTTTGAAAAAAATTGGCCCAGTGGTTTCAGAGGAGAAGATTTTTGAAAAAGTGGACGACGGACGACGGACGACAGACGACGGACGACGGACGACGGACGACAGACGACGGACGACGGACGACGGACGCCAAGTGATAGCAATAGCTCACATGGACCTTCGGTCCAGGTGAGCTAAAAAGTGTAAACCGAAATATGTGCAAAACAATAAGTCGCCAAAACTTCGTTTTGGGCGTCTTAAATATAATTTAAATGGAAGCTATATTATGAGTTGGTACAAATGTACTCTTACTATGTCTAATGATGCATAACATGTTTATTTCCCACATGTCTCTGTGAGTAATTTATCACTGGAAATATATGATGATGATAGTAGATTAAGTCATCATTCACTTGTGCATTATTACATATGTTATGTGTTATGAATGAGACGGATATACTTCATTAAAAGTATAACTGTCAACAACTACAAAACAGTTTCACTAGATAATTGAAATAAATTAGCCGAAAATTCGAAACAAGCAAGTATAATGGGTACTATTATACGATTGCGTGTTTGTTTGATTCAGTTGCGTTTAAAACTACTTCAAGCAATTTTTTATATAGAAGCGTTCAGGTTTTTGGATTGTAAGCAGGAGTACTTGGAGAAAAACATCGACGTTCTTAGTAATACTTGTCATCTTTGTAAATTAAGACGAAGAGCACCCTGCTCACAGTGAGACGCGAACCAGCAACTCCAGTCTGTTTTGACAGAAACGTCATCAAAAGCTTTAAAAACTAATCGCATATTTCACCTCTCGCTAGAATAATATTCCATAAAAGTAGTATTTCTTCCTCAAAAATACAGATAACTTGATGAGGTTAAACAATATTTTTGTTATCTGATACAATTTATCTTTTAAAATGTTATGTTTCAAATTTGGTGATTGCAGGCTGATACCTTTGCATTATTTTATTTCTATTCCAATTCACTTAACTTAGATAATATTTACGTATTAAACCTGTTTTTGAAGTCGATAGATTCAACATTTATTTCTACAATAGACATTTAATTGTCATTAATAAATATCAGTGTCCAAATACATATTTATATATGTTTACAGTTTACGTTTTGTCTTACTTTAAATATCTCATACTTTTAATATTATATAACCCCTACAAGACTTTTTTAGCTTGTATGTATGATATGGAATTGTTACTTGAAGGAAGTGTATGGTGTATACATCTGAACTAGTCATATGACAACGGCCTCTTAATTATTTTTGTATAGGGGAAACTATTGACATTTTTTGCTCTCACTTAGGCACCAAGTTTCATTGAGTAATGAGAGACCCCTCAAAACGACCGGAATAATTTCACGCATATCACATTAAATTTTCGGGGTGCCATGTCAGATAAAAATTTTTGCAAATTTAGAAAATCCGAAGGGTACTCATGGAAACTCCCTTACACCCATAAAATAGTCCAGAAATAGGCTTTGAACAATCAGATAAAAAAATACCCAATACATTTAATAAATTATCTGAATAAATTTATTTATAAATTCTATATGAAACTGCTTTTTAAATACAGCTCCAATATTAAAATTCCATTGAATAATAAATCCACTGTCTATGCTACAGTTTGGCGCAGTCAAATATCAAAATAAGAACTATTTTCCTCTCCCTCAGTCAAAGTTCATTTACAGAGCCGTTGTCATATGTGGTTCTTTGGTCAACTTTCAGTATATAATTACAAAATTGTCGTATTGATCGTATCTGCAGTAAAAATCCATTAAAATGCACGTATTATTAAAATATGTCTAATGAAGGTAATTACGGAAGACCGAACACAAAGGAAACTTTAAAAAAAAAACAATATACGTATCAAAGACCAGGACACCGGCATACTTGACAATAATCAACTAAAATATAGCTACAATTAACCAGGCTTTTCAAAAGAAATTGTGGATTACCAGGGTATATGACATGCCAAACATAGTAAGAAAGCCAACCAACCAATAAAGGCATGAAAATGGAAGATATAGCTCTTGTTGTAAATAGTTATTGATATTTGTTATTCAGCGTAATCAAGGAAGTGATTAGAGATGTCCACAAAAAACAAGATTAATACGATACTTGTGAAATATAGACAATATTTAATCGTAAATAATAATGCTTATTATGCAGAAATTTGTCTTTATCTTGTATTTTTACTTCATTGATGAAAAACAAATGATTAATTAGACTGCGGTTTACATGATACGACGACTAATCAGTCTTTTTGCATACTACATCAAATAAAAGATAGTTCACTAGGTCATTAATTGAGTACATTTCGTATTATATTTTCTGCATACAATACAATGTACTTCCATCTAGAAAGTACCAGCATCACTACATATTTTTATATGACGCTTGATTGTAAAAATTATTTTTATACAAGGAACTTATAGAAGGATCCGTATACTTTGATCTTTCATAATGCAGGTAATTGACATCAGAGGTACCCAGGGTGAACAATTTATAAACGCTTTAAAAATATTGAAAGATTGGTGTTCTTTCTAAGTCTGTTAAAATAAATAGATGCTATTGCTTGTCGTAAAATATTTTTCAAAACCACTCAATCATCTAAGTCAGGGATCTAAATCTTACCCCTTGCAATACTCTTCGTTTGGACTTTTGACTTTTAGTAGCAATGCCAAATAATGTAATTAAAGAGCAGGAATCGTGGAGTTTTATATATAGTAGATTATATTATAATTAACTAATATTGTTGATATGAATATGTCGTTAAAAGACGAAATGGTAGGAATATATGTTACATAATTACCATATTTCGGTGTCAACGAAGAAATATAGTATATAAAAGTGCTCAAATTTAATGAGATATTCTATGGAAATATGGTAACAGTGTGATACATATTGTGACTTAATTAAACACAGAACACAAATGGTACAAAAAATTTACATTAAATTTTAAGATATATGTATTGACTTTTTTTCTTATTATTTTTAATTGCATTTTTTAACTGATTTAGACATGTTTATTTATAACATACCTGCTTTTTAAAATCTAATTTTCATATAAAAACATTATCTAAATTAACATTTTCTCGGGTTATTATGTCGGTCTTTCATCAAAGTTCAGTGTAAGGTAATAAATGGCTACAAAAATAATTAACAAATAAACAAGACATATCTAATATACAATTACATCACAGAAATATTATCGCCGCGCGAGAAAGTAGCATTTCGAAATCGTCAATACACAAGAATAGTGTCCAAATAAGTATTTTGATGATTGGTTAAATTGATAGCCAATTTATTTGATAAGATAGAAGTACCATGATGAGAACAAGCCACTACACAAGAAATAAAATGGACAGTAGAAAGCCATGATTATCTTGAATATTAAAACTGGAACCTATATCTACTAGTATACCTGTCTTAGATAAAAATAAATAACATAAAGCACGTTCAAACATTCTGAAATGCCATACAAAAAAAGTAAATATACCCAGTCAGTATGCTGACATTAGGCCAACGTTGGCAAATTGTTGTACTGTTGGTTTTTGGTTGGCGGTAGTATAGCAACGTTGGACCAACTGTACTTGGGCATAAGCGTCGATAACCAAAACAGATCCTATTTTGGGTTGACGTTTAGAATTTTTCTTTCGTTTTCCATTCCACAGTTTTTTTCCTAACACAATAGCAACACTGATTAAAAGACAGGTTTTTTCTTATTTTATTTAATTTCATATTTGTTTTTTTATACAATGGTTTCTCTGTTGTTCCGACGTTTGAACAATGTTGGTATAACAATGACCAACGTTGTAGAATAAAAACAAACCTATTATTTTGAATTAAAATTCAAAATTAAAACTAAAATTAAAAAACTAGTTTATAGTATATAACGGCTAATCTCACGAAACTTTAGCATTTAACTTATTCAAAACTGAAAAATTAAACAACTACTAATCCCAATGAACATCTTCAGTTTAATAAAGTATACATAGCCCTACCATATCCCTAAATATCTCTTTCAAATCTTGAACCATTTTAAAATTATAAATGTTGGTAATAGGAGCCTAAATCCAATATTTTCCCCTGTGAATTTCTCCGTAACATTTCTATGTCTTATCATAAATAATGCTAGGAAGCTGCAAATATAAGAAATAAATAAGAAATTAAGGTTGTACAAAAATAGTTATTGCCAAGGTACTCGGACAATATTTGTTCTCATATGATGTCCACAACGTTAATGACAGTTGTTGCCTAAATAGTATGTAAATCTTTGACAGTTTGGGTTTTTTTGCATAATAGAAAATATGACAATATTTCAAATCGGACAACAAATATAAATTTACTATGGATGCTCAAAAATCTGCTTACAATTAAAAATGATATTTTGAAGATTTTGAGATACTTCGCTGTCATAAAGTCATTTTATAGAAACTCTTTCAAAATACCAAAAATATAAAGCATATCATTTGTTACGGAAAAATCCAGTGGAAATTCAATAATTTGGTGATCTTGAAAATAACTAATGTTATGAATATTTAATACACCTTAACCAAAAAAAAAATCAAAAACAAACACATTTTACAGTCCTGGAGTTCAATTTTTTCAATAAAAGTAACATCATTTCGTTACGGAGAAATCTCACTTCTTAAATATTTTCTCAATCTTGTCAATATTGTCTTTGTTTTAAAGCGAAAATGTTCTCCCATTTTTGTCATTTGGTGTAGGTTTACTAAATTTGCAAAGAATGTCCTCTCTGTAAACCTACATTACATCTGGTTTAGCCCTGTACTTTCTGCTTAAGATTTTTTGTGTCAAATTCCTTTTTTTCCTGGCGAAGGAAGAAATTTTATTAGAAGGCATGTAAGCTTTCTTCTTTCTTTTGAGTTTTTTTTCCATGAATGCCTCTTCTTTTTAAAAAAAAATAAGATTAAGTATTATTTTCCTTTGTTCAGGATAAGGTTTTATACGTAGGATTAAATAATAACTAAGTGTATACTTGTTGATTTTTGAACAGTATATTTTGCATGTATTGTTAGCTTTTGTGTCATAATTGATTTTTATTGTAACAATACTACCGAACTTTTAACACTATTTTATGTGGATCATTAGTTTTATGCTAATTAGATGATTGTTAAACTAGTTGAACCAATTGTTATGTCATTGTTTTCTTTCAAATAGGATATTGAAAGTTACGGACAAATCCTAATTTTTCCGTAACGAAATGAAGCGCTATTTTGGGACACATTTATTGCATATTCACCGGTTATTTCCTCTACACTGTACCTCCTTTTTTATTATTTATTTATTGGACAAAATTGTAACTTTTTCAATGTTTTGGATTGGAAATTATTTGAAATTTAATGCATAAAATCATACTTACTGGGTTTTCGGTTCCAAAAATAGCAATATTGTTGGCCAATTGTTGAAATCGTCTCTTTGACTGGTATAATTCAAACCATACCGCTTCCAAAACTTTGTTTATCACATGTTACTTCAATTAACGGTGTTCATAGAAGTTTGACCCTTAACCTAAATTTAAACTGTAACGGAAAAATTCGTTACGGATAAACCATGCTAACATCATTTTCGATTGTAACATCCGTATTTGTCTATATATTTTTTAATTTGCTGTGTTAAATTTTGTCAAATATAAGAAGCCAGTTAGACAAGCGCTTTGAATACTTCTCTCATTTAAAATAAGTATTATACGACATCGTTACGGAAAAATTGTTTGATATCTGCATATTTTTTAATTAAGTTCTAATATCTATGTAAGTGTAAATTATACATGTCTATTCAATTTGCTTCAATAATTTAGATGTATATATATGAACAGAACCCGGAAGACACGCCAATGCATGCAAACAATGATTAGCGCTTAAAATAGTGGCAGAAATACTACATTGTTACGGAAACACCTTACATTTGGCGACATTTTTAAATGACAATTATTTTCTTGTTACCACGCCTACGTGAAGTGAAATATCTTTTAAGTTTTACATTTATAAGCTGAGTTTTGGAAAAAAAATAGTTTTGTCCATTCTTGCAATAAATAAGAGCTAGTGAGCATTTGTCCTTTAAAATTCAATTCTGGCGACATATAAAATTAAATAGGTTAACGTTATTTGCTGATATTTTTAGTAAATTGTCCTTATAGTGTTTGTTTACAATGTTTGAAAAAAATCATACATAAATGGACAAATTTTGAAAAACCGCGTTTTTGTCTACTTATGAATGAAAATTTTTTTTTAGATCAGCTTGAACAATCAATGACATCATATGCAAAAGTTTCGTGAGATTGGCCGATAAGGAAAGTGTGTATTTATTTCAATTTATTAAATAAATATCATAATGTTATAAATAATGAGTTTTACTTGCTATGTTATTTATAATTATAATAAAATGTCATCAAAGATACCAAGGGTAACAAAAAAATTTTCTATGCCTGACACGCTCTTCGTCTAATTAAGACTCATCAGTGGCGCTCAAACCCAAACAATATGTAAAAACCAAATGATATAGATGTTGTAGAGCTTTCATCACCAAAATTCCAAAACGTTCTATCAAATCCGACTAAGGCTATCTACACCTTGAAATAGAAAAACCTTAGACTTAAAATAATTTGTGAAATTTCTAGTCAGTAAATTTAGACAATGACTTTATCACTGTTAGAATCAATTATTTTCCTGTCAGCACCGAAGTGTGACTACTGGGCTGGTGATACTCTCGGTGACTAACAGTCCACCAGCAGAGGCATCGACCCAATGAAATATACCAAGGCTAACAAAAAAAATTTCTACGTTTCTTCTATATTATAATAATATAAATCTGTATATCTATATATATTTAAAATATACTTAATCAAGCTAAACAAATTAATGCAAAAATGAAAAAGTAATGAATATGTTTGAATGTTTTTAATTTTATCGCAATAATTATTTTAATCTTGATATACTTTACCAGTCATGTTTTGTACGTTAGGTGTGTTTCTAACCTCTGTTGGAAACTGCAGCAATTTCTGTATCGTTGTGTATCGTTACTGTAAATGAAATAAACAAATAGCTGTAAAAGTAACTTTACATCGATTGCGATGAATCAAATTTTCATATATAAATGTTTATATTAAAATATCTTTAAAAAACATTTATACATAAGTGTACATAGAAGTAAAATTTTACTTTATTTATAAATTATTTATCAAAGAAATTAAAACAATCTAATTAAAATTAAATCGTTTACTAGCTCCCTCCTTATCGCTATGTCGCTGCCTTGTTTCCAACGTAGCGACCAGTAACAATGAGGGTTGAGCAAGTAAAAGATTTAATTTTTATTAGATTAGAATTAAAACAAAAATAAATGATGATAAACTAAAAATAGAATAACACTGGGGAAACTACTTTAAAGTATTCAAATTTCATGATGCTTAATGTATGAGTTTTATCTGCAGATTGTAAATAATCTTTTACAGTACACATCTCATGAAGGTTAAACTCATAAGTTACACCCAGATTATAAATGTTATAGAATTACCACATTTCCTGGGAAGACCGTAACAGTTAACATCACCTTAAATACGATTAAGTGTCACGCATAAGTAGTGTATATACTCCCACTGTGTAAAACGGATATTAAGTATACGTTTTGTTATTTTCATCTGATATTTCTGATGCAATTATTATGTATTTTAGGAATGGAATGATTTAAACAAACATTTAGGCAGTTACTATCAAAAATACTAGTTAAGTAGAGTTGTAAAGCTGAACTACATGGCTGGGAAAAAAAATTAAAAAAAACAGTGTATGTCGTTTTGGTTAAAATATCTTTACTGTGTTTTGTTTTTTTAACGCTATTTCCAGCAATTTTTCAGCTATATCATGGCGTCCAGTTTTTATTGGGGAGGAAGCCGGAGTACCCGGAGAAAACGCCCGACCTGCGGTAGGAAAACTGGCAGTCCTTGTCAGTTAAGTTTGGAGTCGAGTACACCCTGCCCGCAGTGAGAATCGAACTGTTTACTGTGTAAGAAGTAGCTAATCTAATGATATTACATTAGTTTGTGTGATACCCGCTTTTGCTTCTTTTAATTTCAGTTTAGGGCAATGACGAGTACATAAATACTGTCAGGCAGGTAACAGTTATGTTAATTTTGGTCAACTGAATACTATTATTAAAGTACTTCGTCGCCTTTTAATTTTAAAATGTTCGCCTTTAAATTTTAAAATGTTCGCCTTTAAATTTTAAAATGTAAGAGATTTCAACGTGAAGCCAAATGTGTTACTGTTTTCAAAAGACATGGAAGGCATAGCAGAATTTACAGCCAGGCTACAAACTAGGAAACAGAAAATACTGTAAAAGACAGGCTATGATCAGACAGAAGTAGTGGTAGGAAAAAAAGTACAAAAAACTGCAACGAAAAACAAGAGTAAAAAATCTCTGAAAATAAATAATATATCTAATAACGAAAACATAGTGTGTTTATTATGTTTGTATCAATATCTTTAAATATTGGTTGCTTAAAACATGATTGATCATTTGTAGTTTCATAAACATAATTATGTCTAGCTATATTTGCAATATGCAGTTAATTCTTGAAAATATTTGTAAAAAAGTTACATAAATAGAAATCATTGCGTTTTTTGAGTTCTGTGCAGCATATGGTTCTTCATCGAAAGGAGAAATTTGAGACACGGGATGCATCCATTCTGATTGAAAAACTAATATGGCCGCCACTTAATTTGACATAGGACCCTTTGGGAAAAAAGTTCAAAAAGGCTTTGTCTTAGAAACAGGTTACTACCAACATTGTTTTAATGGTCCTCTATGAAGTTGATGTTTTTATGCCATTTTGGAAATAAAAAATGGCCGTCACCGCAGGGAAAAGTTTTTAAAGACTTCTTCTCTGAAACCGGTAAACCAATGAAAATAAAACCTAATAGCAATATTGATTGGATTGTAATGTTTATGCCCGTTGAAAATTCAAAATGGCTGCCACTTCAGGACTTACATGAAGTTTAACACAGGACCATATCTCAAAAATTAAAAACGTCTTCTCTTCTTGAACCATTTAACCAATCAAAACACAAGTTATTAGGAATATTTATGGGGTGGTTCTTTACGAAAAAATGTATGCCAGTAAGACAGTAAAAATGACCACCATTATCATTTCAGACAGTTTAATAGAGTAATCTATTTTTAAATGTCGTATTTGTGAAACTGCAAAGCTCATTAGATCCATGTTGTATAATGCTATTTATTCAAGTAGAAAAATTAAAAATTACAGAACTTAGTTTAATGCATCAGGAAAAAGGCTATAAAATCAGCTTAGCGATGCAGGCTCTTGAGACCCTCTGGTTTTTATTCTAGCTTAAACTTAAAAGATGCTGACATTTTCAATCTAAACACGCTGACAACTCCAACTTAAAACACGCTTAGTACATCTTCAACATATGATACGCTGAGCTGAGATCTAACATTTCAAACACGCGCCTGGTATAACCGCCTAAAATCCATTTTTGTACAATTATTATATTCCACTTGTTTACAACTGACAACTAATTTGCATATTCCACTTGGAGTCAAATTATTTAACAGCTTAATCCCAACTTCAACTAATTTGCATACTAGTATTTTATCCCAACTTATCATACCCTTCTTTACCACTTATTATCTGAATCATTGAACCAATTATTCAAATTAGATTGAAAAATGGTGTTTCAGAGGTTCATTAGTAAGTATAAAGCTGATAGAATGTAGTAAATAAAAATATACTGCTTTTACTTAAATTTAAATCAGCATTTCTCAAGCTTTTTTATTAAAAATTGTACTGCTGCAATCATAGTAGATTTTTTTCTCAACCCTCAATGTCTTGTGGTTCAAATTTACATAAAGAAAGGTAGACAACTAATCTGAAATGACTTGTTAAACTCGTTTTACTGCTGCATATATGCCATAATACTCTCTGTTTGATGGTATGCTTAAAATAACAAAGATTGTCTCCAAAGTTTGCTTTTAATGAAGAAAAACTTGTATATTGAGTATGAAACGTAAAAACTTAAACATATTGAGTAAATTGTAAATTTGCAAAAAATTAAAAAAGGAAATAAATCAGTTCTCCGTTAGATTCTTTGGATTTAATATACACACTGATGACCTAATTGATTGCTTTGTTTATGAATATGTAATTTATGCCACTTTCACATTGTTGCAGTTATATCACTAATTCACCAAAAGAATAATAAAATCATATTTAGTAATAGCCAGATATAGTGTTGCAACGAACAAATGTTGTGGTCAATTTATTGGTATAATGTCAAATATATATGTCTTTCAGCAGTGCTATCACATATATTGTAACATAAATTAATCAAAATAAAAAAAATACCAGACAATGTGTTTTGTTACAGTAAACAGAACGCAAACTAATGTACAAAATATAATTAATAGCAACCGGTTTGGTATGGTGAGTATTGCAAATATAACCATTTATTTCTTTAAAAAAACCAAAATATCGAAACATGTTAAATCTTTGATTTAAAAACATTATATAAATGACAAACAGCAGTCAAAGGGTTACCAAAAGCAGCATTCCTTCGGATTTTTACCACAAAAGTGTAACTTGTAATTCATCAGACCTGTTTTTAATCTTTACACAAATTATTTTGTTCTTTATTTTTTTCATTTTATTAAATTGTAAATCACAAAACTACCTAGGCTTATTTTCCATTTTTATGGTCATATGTAACCATATCGTCCATCATTTTGAATGATTAGCTGAATTTAAATGTTTAAAACCAAGCACATTACAATAATTTATGATTAACATTTGATATTCGGTTTTAAAATGAAAAGGGCAATGCGATCTGATTGACATGTATCCTTAAGTAGCCTGGATTGTAGTTCCTAATTTAAAATGTTAAAGCCATATACCGCAAACAAACAAAATGAACTGAAATGAATATTTCCACACGTAACTATTATTTGTTTAGATATCTGGACCAACTCGTCATTTCGTCATCTTTGCGGCTTTTAACATCTAAAGTAAAAATACAATAATAATACTGCCAATGTTCATTTTTGTGCATCTCTGTTGCCAGTTTAAATGTATCATTCCATACGTGGTTGTTTTATGTTCCGGATTACAGATGTGTTTCCTTAAATTCGGTCTTTCTCATATTGTAAGGATTGTTAATTGTATGTACTCCTAGTTTTTCAGTACAATCCTAATGAAATTCGAATCAAATACAGTTCATAACGTTTCCAGCAATTTTAAAATTGTATAGCTTTGTTAAGCACGTCTGATCGTCTGTTACAGAAAAGGCTAATGTACATCTTCATTAACTTGATTATCGTTTTGATTAGCACTGGTAAACTCAAATGAATCAACAGGTGGACACTGAAAACAATATTAAACAATGTTAATAAAACCCTGAAGTAACGTGTCATTTTTCTCCATTTAAAAAGTTACTTGATTTCTGGCAGGTTTTTATTATTCCTCGGAAAGCGTTTTACGTATCGAGAAAATTGTTTAAGTTTATAATCTCTCACCTTAATGTATCATTTGTAACACTTGTTGATTAACCAATAATCAAATTAATGCATGAAATCATACTGGTGAAAATGCATAGAAGGTAAACAATGCTACGCGTTACATTTAAAAGGATCATTTAATATTTAGTAAATATGTTTCCACAAATACATTTTTTGTTTCAAAGTACTTTCTCCCTATGCTATGTCGTCTATTTTTACGTTTGCTTGGTACATCCTTATTGGTACAAAAATTAATGTGGTATTGTAAGTTATTAATGGTCATAATCGGGTTTTTGTGAGATATATGTAACATGTTAAATGTCTAAATGTCTATATCGTACCATTTCTGTTGCAATAAGATAACTCCCAATCTCATATTCACTGCCATCATTCTCTTGATTGCTAGTGTTTTCAATACACTAAAATTGACGTGTATTTTAAAATACAAAAGATATTATTGCATGGCATTGACGAGAATGTTTCATTTGCTAATCAGAAAGCGTTTTAGTGGAAAAATACCATTTTTTACAATGATATTACGTTGCAAAATTGTTTTTTGCTTTATGCATAACGTAAATAGAAAACCTTCCTCTGGCTAATGCCTAAGCGTAGTCACTCTTTGTAGCCGCAGCTTGGTGACCGAAAATTTAAGGTAGTGAATCATCTATTTTTGATCCCGAGGCGTCTCAACACTGCGGTTTGGAGTATAAGCTTGAATTCAGAAAGGGAGTACTCAACTCGAGACATTTATCGACAAACCTTGACAAACTTAGGATTGTATCCTATACTGGTTCTTTGCCAAAAAACATGTATACAAAAATAATGCTAAAGATTGGCTGAAAGTGGTCTTAAATGTAACGTAAAGTAATCAATATTAGAAACAATAATTTTAATAAAAATCGTTGTTTCTAGAATGATGTCCTATGCTAACTTTATATGCGATGACATTATTAAATGTTTGCACTGTGTTCTGTGTTTATAAATTACCTACAGAAGAAGACATGGACTCCGAGTCTACTGGACGAGGTGCACGACTCGTTGCTACTTTTCTACATTCGTCTTCGTTTACCGGAATTGTATTTAGTAGCCTGTATTCTGAATCATCCAAACTAGAACCAGTATTTTGTCTCAAAATTGGCTTTACTGCAAGTATTAGTATTTTTACTCTATTTGCTATATCCACATTTTCTCATTTTCTAAAAAAACTTTACCGACAATATTAGTAGAGCGCATATGACATTTAAATAACAAGTTTAAAATTTCAATACAGCAGAAGATTGAAGCAGTCGCCATTGATCAATAAGAGACTTATGATTAGTTATTATATCTAGCAATACTTTGAAAATAATTAAAATATCTTACCTGTTGCCACATTTTTGTCATTTCTTATGGAACTGTTATCTTCGCAAATAGTATTTGTTGTCGTCAATCGGTTACTAGTGTCGTCAGGCTGGTTATCTTCAATAACCAACAATCCTCCTTCAAAAGATGTTTGTACCTTTTTGTCTTCTTTTTTCACATTTTTTGTTTGTGACCTTGTTGAAGACGATTCGGTTGTTAATATTTTATTTTCTACATTAACATTATCATTATAACAACCAGAAACTTCTGTAGACTTGAACATATCGCGTTCTGAATAAATCTGAGTTTTCCCGGCAATTCTTTTTTGCTCGACATTTCCTTCAATGTCAATCCAGTTCCCTTTATGCCAATCAGACTGTTCTTTTTCATGTAAACCCACATTTTCTGTTTTCCTTGTCGATGGCGTCTGTGTGTTAATTGATACTATGTGATGTCTTTTATTACTAATCCTTTTGCTTTCTAACTCTATTTCACTTGTTCTACATCTGTGTAGTTCATCTGTAGAAACATGCTTGGTGGCAAAGTTACCTTTTCTGTTACTGGAATGTGTTGCAGCTTGATTGTTACATTCTACATCATGTAAAGATGTGGTATGATCTGCTGTTTTAGTACATTGCTTGGTTTTGTTATCGTTCAGCAATCCAGTAATTTTGCAACAGTAGTTGTCAGCTATTTCTGTATAATTTTCCAAGTCACTTAAGTTATTAGAACGGGTATCATATGTTCCATTACCCGTATAATCTGTGCCAAACGCTTGTGAATTATTAGCTTGGTACAATGTCATCACACAAGTTTCTTCATTGTCGTCCACACTTTCTTCTGCATTCGCGATTGCAGGAATTTGCTCGTAGAATTCATCATTTTCAGCACGCGAAGTTATCTCATATTTGTTACATAGCGGCATCATAAAATTATCTGAAAATATTAAATTGCTCATTACATTCTCACAATATGAGAAATAAAAAGTGAAACAAAATTTCTTTTCAAGTAAATTTAAGCAGCACTTACAGGTTATTTTTACTTTAATGACAACTACACTGAGTTCCTGTTATGGCAGCGTATTATTGCATTAACATTTATATTGCTAAACACATTAATGGTTTAAAAATATAAGAACTGAAAGATCTTGCATACTTCAATAGCACGATTTGCTTAATCGCAGTATCCAAACATTATCTTTGAATACAAATGCAAGGTAAATATCAATTCTAACTACAAAACAAATTAAACATGATTTTGATCTTATGGATCATAAATGGCTCTAAAACGACCCCTGTGGACACTCGAGGTCAGACAACCATTCACAGCAACTTTTTCTACCTGGAAACAAAGTTGCGTGAAAATCGGAGCATTATTCAATTTTTTCGGCCATCTTGGATTCAAAATGGCCGCCATAAAGTCAACATGTTCGTCGTATGGTGCGGTATAACATACTCTACTTATATTCCAATTTTCATCGAAATCCGTTAGCTTGTGAATTTGTAAGGATTTTTTCCATTTTCAAAATGGTCGCCATTTCAAGATGTCTGCCAATTTCAGAATTTCAAAACCGTTGTGCACCACTTCAAGCCATGACCTATTTTAGGATGAAGTTTCATGTCGATCCAATTTACGGCCTCTGAGAAAATGGTCGAACAAAATTTTGGCGAAAAGCGGAAGAAAAATAATAATAAGAAGAAGAAACGGAGCAAAAACAATATGTCTCCCAAACATTCGTTTGGGAGCCATAAATATATAGGATTCAACAATTCATATTAAGTGCAGATTTGTCGATTGTAATTAAATATACATGCATGAAAAAATAAATAACTACATTAACTAGACAAAGTTGATCTAGCGATCACTGATACCCCCGCTTTTGTAAAAATTTCTAACGTTTTTCGTGGACTGTGACCTTGAAATTTGATAGATTTCCCCCAAAAGCGATAGGCTTCTTACCAACATAATATATAATATTATCCAAAAGTTTCATTCAAATCAGATGCAACTTTTTGAGTTATTGTCTGGAAACAACTCTTGTAAAAATTTCTAACGTTTTTCGTGGACTGCGACCTTGAAATTTGACCGATTTCTCACCAAATTAAAAGGCTTTTTACCAACATGATATATAACAAAATCCCAAAGTTTCATTAAAATCGGATGCAAACTTTTTGAGTCTTTGTCCGAAAACAACTTTGTGTTAAAATTCCTAACGTTTTTCATGGACTGCGACCTTGAAATTTGACGGATTTCACCCAAAATCGATAGGCTTCTTACCAACCTGATATATAACAATATCCCAAAGTTTCGTTCAAATCTGATGTAAACTTTTTGAATTATCATCCGGAAACCAAGTTTTTGTTAAAATTCCTAACGTTTTTCGTGGACTGCGACCTTGAAATTTGACGGATTTCCCCCAAAATCGATAGGCTTCTTACCAAACTGATATATAACAATATCCCAAAGTGTCATTCAAATCGGATGTAAACTTTTTGAATTATCATCCGGAAACCAAATGTGGACGGACGAACGGACGGAGGGAAGGACGGACGGAAGGACGGACGGACGGATGGAAGGACGGACGGACGGACGGAAGGACGGACGGACGGACGGACGGACGGACGGACGGAAGGACGGACGGACGGACGGACGGAAGGACGGACGGACGGACGGAAGGACGGACGGACGGACGGAAGGACGGACGGACATGAGGACCACTATATACCCCCGACTCTGTCGAGCAGGGGTATAAAAATTATGTCGGTTGTGTAGGAAAAAGTTCGTTTTTCATGATCGATTAATTCTATGCAAAATTTGAAATAAGCCCCTTTATTGCATAAGCCTTTATAGGTTGGTATCTAATACAGCTTAATTAATCATAATATATAAACATTTGTGCATTTAATCTTGAATAATGTCGCTGCTTTTATCTTATAGTTTCTGATTTGCAGACTTACTAGAAATTGAATGACAGTTGGAAATATATCTCCTGATCCAACACCAATAAGTTATTCCAAATAATGCAACTAACACAACCACTACGGAGGCACTGTAATTGGACAAAATAGTTAATTTACATAACAGCATATTTTAAAACATTTTATAAATTATTGCATCAGTGAATGACATTCCATTTGTTATGTGAAAACTCTTCATCAATACTAAATTGAGCATTACGCTTAACACATTTTTTCATACGATATTATTTACCTGAATATTATAGATTGCTGTACTTCCATTACATTTGCGGTGTCATTATTGTCTAAAACAGAACAAGGAATTTATATTTTACTACGCAAATCGGTTTTGTTGTTGATGTGGTGAAGTGTAGATGCCCCAGATAGAAATTATAACAAACGTTACTAATGTTTAGCATAACAGTTAGGTTTTAGACAAACATGGTCTATGATATGAAAAACTTACTATCCAGAATATATAGGGGAAGAAAAAAATAAAATAATTTTACATATGAACATAAAAATGTGTCCTCTTCAAAAATGGTCTATGATATGAAAAAACTACTATCCAGAATATATAGCTGGCCTGAAAAATATGGGGAGCTATTACTGAAGTGCAAGTCATTACGGTTATTGTCTAGTTTTTCCGAATTTATTTTCAGAAGAAAGTCTGTGAAGCCGTCCTAAGTGTATTGGTGATGTCTTAAATTGCAAGCTTTTCGAGTAGATTAAATGACGAATCGTCTGGTTAAAGTTGGTTCAGTGGAGAAGAATAAAATGTAAAAATGTAAAAATAAGAACGACAAAAGATGTGATTGCAATACCTGATTTTGTCGGCTGAGCTAAAAATTTGACATGTATACCACAGTTCTTTAAGTTGGGATGGATAAATTATTAGAATGTTTTGATCAAAATGTATACAAAAAGTCTTTTTTTCTGCAATCAAGAGGTCCTTGTATTATTTCCTTGCAATATTACACCAAGACTTAAAATGCAGTAATGATGCATGATAAATAAGACTGATCTACGTTTTAGTGTATGGTTTAACAATGGTTTTGTATTGTACGTTTCATTTAAATTTATGTTTGTTGTTCTCTTTTGGAGCATTAGATCTCGGTTTGTAATAACATAAACACAATAGCTGGGTTGAATGATTGCAAGCCTTAAAAACAGAAATCGTTAACTAAAAAAGAAAGAACCTGTATATACACCTAAGAAGTATAAATAGTGCGAGTACGTTTGACTTTTTACACACGGAAAAGGGTTATCAAAAAAAAACTTTTTGTAAGATTTTGTTTTTTTGATAGAACTTTAAATTGGCTGGCTAGAATTAATGTTTAGAAACTAGTAGTTCTTTGTTCTTGGTTTATTTGTTTGTTTGAGTGCTGTTTAATGGCACTTTAATAAATTTTAGGTGTATCGTGGCGTCAAAATTTTGATTGGAGGAGGAAGCTGGAGTACCCGGGGAAAACGTCAAACCGTAAGTAAGAAATGGCGATTCTTGTCAATTAGGATTGGAGTCGAGCACATCCTGCCAAGAGTGACACTCGAACCCGCAACCCCAGTGTTGATTGACAGACCACGTTGTTTTTTGTCGACATTTTTATTCGTATTGTTGCGTTACATTAAAATAATATGTATAAATCTACTTAATGTCTACAACTAATGTTGTTGCATTCAGTGATCTGCTAAATGGATGTGTATAATGGTTACAATTGTAAGTCATAACAAACTTCTAAAAATTTATTATACTCCATCTTTTAAATAAATATAGGCAATTTACAATGTTAAATTAACATAAATAAGTATTGACAAATCTAAACATTCTTACCCTGTTATTTTCGTAGATATGAATATATGTATATAAATAAATCCTGTTAATTAAAGGTATTTGCTTAGTTTTATCAACCGTATAATAATGATTAGTTCCACGTAGTATACCTGTTAATACCTCATAGGACACAATTTATTAATTAAAAATAATTTTATAGCGCCTCCGTATCTTCTGCTTAAAAATGTTTATCTCAAAATCTCAAATATTTAGTCATTAAATATGCATTATAAAACTAACAGATACTAACTGAAACAGCACAACTAAAAACAAAACGAAATGTTACATCTTCTTTGAAACAAATAGAGTATTCTATGGGGAAAACATCATAAAGTTTAACTTACGTCTTAAGTTCAATATTAGAAAATACAACCTTTTTCAAGTGGTCAATAAAGAAAATACATAAAAATAAAAAAACTAATTAACTAGAAACACTTAGAAACAAAGCTATTAACAAATTTTGTTGTCAAAACACAAATGTAGGAAAAAAACGTGATATCAATAACTGCAATCAAAAGAATGCTCAAAGTGAAAAACAAAATAACAATCTTTAAAAATTTCCAATTTAAATCAACATGCATTTAAGCTGCCTTGCAAACATTAAAATTTACAAGAGTAGCAAACAAAGTAATGATCAGAACATTACATAGACTATCACTGTAAATTGTATTTACAGTACATCACAATTTTTGACGATAAAATACAAAAATATCCCTTTTACAAATGCTGCCATGTTTTTATTACAGTTAACACGCACATAATGTAAATATTTCAGTCATAATTTGCATGTAATATGTGAATATAAATATAAATGAATACTTATAAAGTGTTACACAGGAACTACAAAAATAAAGTTCATTATTAACATGAAAACATTATTCATCTGTAGGTTAAACAATAAAACGGAAAAGAAATGTTTTTATAGGAATTTTAAAACTGAAGTGTTCAACATATTGGCAGCATAATGCCACACGCGAGATTCTCAAAACATGGAGGCAATACAGTAATTCAACCTTTTTATTTTGCCTTATCAGTTGACATCACGAAGAATAGGGATACATTAAACTAATATTTATCATTTATTTACATTTGTTAATAACATTTCCGATTTATAAATTATTTTCACTTCTCTTTTACTCTTCTTTTTATGTTTCGTAACACCCTTTCGTCTTCCTTTTTTGCCTGCCTTTCTATTGTTTTTATTTTCATCGATCTGTGTTTTTATAAAAGGCAACTGCTTTATCGCCCGAACTTCCTTTTGCAATCTTCTAAATTGTTTATCTTGTCTTTGCAAAAGTTCTATCTGCTTTTCCAAATCCCTAATGCGTCCCAGAATTGGACCAAGGTCTTGACAAGCTACTTCACTTGTAGTCGACTCTTTAAACAAAAAAAGAATTGGGTTTAAAGTATGCGTAAATTCTTAAGTCCGCTTGAAATTCCTTAAAATCGCTATGAAACAATAAAAATCGTTTGTGTAATTTATTTAATTACGAAATTACTTCTTAAAAGTTATTTCGGAACATAGTTTTGTCAATCAATTGTCAATTGTCTTAGTTTATTACTAACCTACTAGTGGCAGTGATGCGTCGCTTGCAACTATGTTCTACATACAATAAAGTAATGATAGCATGATTATATAAACAAGCAGCACATGCAACATTGCTTCTTTTTAATGCATTTATAATATGAAAAATGATACGAGAGATGAAAGTCCAATAAATACACTAGGAAACATCATTGGAATTATTTCGTTTCAGACCATTTTGTAAATGTACGGTTAGCCATTAGAGATTTGTTTGTATCTTACGTAATGTAAAATTGAAATCATGGATTAAACGAAGGTTAAATGATTTAATTAGATTGTATCAACTATTGATGTAATATAGTTTTGGGGAAAAATTGCTGAAATCGGTAAACACTGAAAAACCGTCCACAAATTCAAAGTGAATGCAACTGTTGAAAACGTTGTAAGTGTTTGAAATTAAATCTTATTTTGCTTATATTGCATAGGATGTGAAGCCTTAGTGCTTGTACATTTCAAAATGTTACCTTGAATGTTATATATCAAAAATGATTGTACATTTACATTTATTTATTTATTTTAATTCAATATTTCATTTTTAAAAATATGTGATTGTTTTCACGTTTTTGTAGTAGGTTAAAAAAATATCACTTTTAAAATCGTATGATAGAATTAAATACCATTTTCCAAAGACATTTACATAAATTAAGATTTGGCAAAATTAACAGAAAAACGTAAATAGTCGATTCCAGATTTAAACAATATTATGATTTTGCATACATATGATTACATAGGTATAAGCTAATTTTAACCTGTCAAACAGTTTTGAAAATTATGCGGCGACATCAAAACCACAAAAAATTTCGTAGTCACTAATTATCGGATTAACAGTTGTCGGCTAAGATATTTCCTGTAATCCAATCCGTTCATAAGTTCAAAGAAACCAATTCATTATATATTGTTATAGTCCTTCCTTGAAAAAACTAGCTGTAGTAATGACAATTGATGACCTCTATACTTGGCTATAGTCTGACAGAAGACATTATGTTTTTTAATGTTCGTTTGTATTTTTGGGTATTTTTATCAAAACCCGGGTTTTTTCTCAGGTCTGTGTATCCTCTGCTTTCTTTAGGATACTACATTTTGCTGTTGCTGTTTTTTTTTGTCTTTTTTTAATGTAAACTTTAACGTTACATTGGAGGAGTAAGGTTTTTTAACTACAGCCGAACACAAATTAAGATACGTTTATTTTACCATTCGAACCTATTAGATAAGATGATTGTATTTTTTACGGATTACAAACATTTTATACTTTTGAAGTCAGACGAACAAATGCAAGCTGAGCTAAAAAAATAATTGGAAATTAACTATATTTATGCTTCAAGTCAAAAGCCTGTTTTGTTTGCCCGAATGTTTGCTTTACGTCTCCAAGGGTATCACCAACCCAGTAGTACTTCTGTGCTGACAGGATAATCATTTTTTCTTTCAGTGGTATAGTCAATGTCTAAATTCACTACCCTGAATTTCGGACATTTTTTTATTTTTTAGGTTTTTCTATTTAGAAGGTGTAGATAGTCTTGGCCGGATTTATTATAACGTTGATAAAAACTCAACATCTTACTAATTTGGATTTCAAATATTGTTTGGGTTTACGCACGATTCATGAGTCTTCATAAGAGGAAAAGCGCGTTTGGCGTAGTAAATTCTATCAACCTTTTGGATTTCGGTGGACAAATGGTTAAGGTAGTTCTTCTACTATTGATCACGTGGTCTGTCAAAACTGAGATTGGGGGTTCCAGTCGCACTGCGGGTAGGGTGTACTCATCTCAAATCTTGACAAGGATTTCCAGTTTTCCTACCGAAGGTCGGGTTTTTTTTCGGGTACTCCGGTTTCTTCCTTCCAATAAAACCTGGATCCCATGATAAAGGTAACAAAATTTGCTGTAAGTAGCATTAAACAAAATTCATAAAAACAAAGAAATCTATTAACCTTGCTATCTTTTATGACATTTTAATTCAAACTTTTGAATTCTTGAATGTCAACGCTTCTAAGTTAAGTGGATTTTTATTAAAGCTCTCTTCAATATTTTAATTATTGGTAGTCCAATAAATTTGGTTTGGGTTTCACAAATGAGTCTTGATTCAATGAAACCTTTGTAACCATTTTTGCCAACTCTCGGGTTGATGCATTTGTCAGTAGGTTTTATTCCCTGAAATGTTATTTGTACTGCCTTATATTCAAACAAAATTAAACTTCTAAAAGTGTAACTGTATTTTTGAAGTCCCTTTTAACTGTTGTTTAAATAGTGGTCAGGAGTGCGATAGTGTTTGGTAGTACACTTGGAGGATCCTGCTATGAATCGCTGTTTGTATGGATTTTTGTGAAGTTTTGGAACTATAAGGGCAAAAATATAAAAACAATAAGGGCAGATCAAATTCTTCGCCTTTGATTTTGAGATCAAAGGATGCCAATACCGATTTGTGGCTTTCAAAAATCTCCTCTTTTAAAAGCGCATTGAATGTGTAAGTAGGATTGCCAAGTGAACCGTTCATGCCTAACTCATTAATTTAACACTCTATGTAATGTTTTGTGCGGATAAAAATAATGTTGTCATGGGCCTTATCTGCTGGCACAACAACATATTTGTCATGAATGTCTCACTTGTGTTTACTGTAACGTAATACAAAAGCAATGGTAAAACGAAAGATTTGTTAAATTTGAAGCTAGAAAATAAATGTTATTAAATGCAAAAACCACTTACTTAACCGAAGTCGATGTATTTTCCTGGAAAACTCCATGTTGTATGTTCCGACCTTCTGTTTAATAAAAAAGACGCGATTTTTTCAAGAATTATTGTGTTTTCGTGTCGTTGCGATAACATCGACAACATAGTTATCAATACTAAGATTTTGTGCGCATATATAAAAGAACTACTTACACAATTACAACCTAGTGACAGCCTCAAAACAAATGATGTTATGTAATAGCGAGCGCTGAACATTTATATGTCGTGCCGATAAAAGAACCAGTATACCTTTATTATCAATCTTAGTTGTGTTATGAGGTATTAATTTATTTGGCCTTATATTTGTGTTTTATATTTGTTAAGCCATATATGTATATTTTGTCTTTTTTTACAACAACAATAATTACGTTGTAATCTTGTAAATTGATTGTTATAATTTTACAACAAATCTTAATAAAATAAGAGAACAAGAATGTTGTAGATTATTCTACAACTGTCATCTAGGAAATAATAATTTACAGATTTATAGAACCTTCCGTCAGCTACAAAATTCAAGAACATTCCATAAACTACAGAATTCGGGAATATCCATTTAGGAGACATAGGATATATACCAGAAGATTATATTTAGGCTGGACTTCCATTCTTATAATCGTGTGCTTTTTATACTTTAATAGATCATAACAATTGTTTGGTTTAGATTCTCTCTCACTACTGGATTTACCCTTTTGTACATGTGGACTTATTAATTTCGGACTGTTTAGGAATTCAAAATTTTTTAATTGGATTTTGTATGTAGCTTTTCGAATTATATTTATTGATTAGACATTTCATTTTGGATACTGACTGAAACTTCAAAAGACGGTTAAGTTTACATTATTCTTTATTATTGTAATTTGTTAACTAATTAAATGTAATTGACTGTCGTTAATATATAATTTAATTGTTATTAATATTTGTGTGTTGGTATTAATAGCGTTTAACGCCACTTTTAGCTATTTTGTAGCTTTTGAAAATTTGTTTTTGTCTTTTGTTCGCTAATTTAAGGTTATTTCTATCTAGTTGTTTTAATAACCCATGCTTTTACTCCGATTTGTTTTAAGTTACCTATTAAGGAAACATGATGCTTACCAGTGGAAGTGATGGTTACCAAAAATGTTTTAATAAGGCATTCATTTTTAATCTTCCTGTGAATAGTTTGTTATTAAAATATGCCTTGAAAGGAAAAAACTCTATCATTTTCGTCATTTTAAGATCACGATCAAATGTGACATGCGTTTAAACATTACTATTCTAGGTCTGCAAACTTTAACTGATGTGACTATATATCTATTACATATGTCTTAACATGCATGATAACATATATGTGAAACACTATTGCCTACGTTTTATTGCCATATTTTTAAAAGGACTTTGAAACTTTAAAAATATTGAAAATAGACTACATCAAGACTATGCAGTATAACAAAATGTACAAAAGGTGCAAACTAAAAAAAACTATAAGCCAACAAACATTATAAACAGTAGAAGGTTAAAAAATGACACATAAAACGTGGACTAAAATTATGTCAGAAGACAATAAATAAAATCAAATAATATAGGATTAAACGCTTCTTTTCAGTAATTCATCGATGTATGAACGAGGTCGACTCACTCACAAACAAATAAACGGCCGAAGGCCGTTTATGATAAGTTTGTGAGTGAGTCGACCTCGTTCATACATCGATGAATTACTGAAAATAAGCGTTTAATCCTTATAATTCTTCCAAAATTGTTTTTATATATTAAACATTCTTGTCCCAAAATAAAATTTATTATAAGTGTGTGACGCGTAGGAATATATACAACGAACTGAAGACGAAGACGTGGTCGGTTTGAAGGGAATAACTGGCATTGACAACAGATACAATTTACGATTTGCCGAGAAGATTATTAATAAAAACAAAAGAAGACTCAACTAAAAACAATATTCCGTATACTAATATTCGTCATTGTACCCGCGGTTTATATTAACGTCATATGTGACGTCATATATGTTCAAACGGAACGGAACCTAGCTAGACGTTCTTTCTTAAATACGAAGAGGAAAAACAATAGTTGTCGTTTGTTCAATGGATTTATCAGTGAAAATTGCTAGAGATGTGCAGAGACATGGAGTTGGTGACAAATTCGTGCATCTTGCTATTTCGTTGATTTGTTGTGACCGCGAAAAAGATAATTTTACCGTTACGGCTATTGTGTGTATTTGAAATGATTCATAATTGAAATTACAAGAAACGCAATTTCAAAGTATCGTTTATATATGCCATCACACTCGCATTTCGTCCACATTCGAATTCGGCTATTTCCGTCATTCAGCAATGTGTACAATGAATCCAAAACGAAGTGTACTGTTAAAATATTTTCTTGTATGTATTTGTCTATAAAACAAATGATTGCAGCTGGTTCAATTAAATAGCTTTCCGTTTAAGCAATACATCGCTCAAGATATTTGAATCGCCAAATTTCGAGTGTACTGGCTTAATTTATTGTCTGAAGCATAAACGACACATGGCCGCCATATTTGTTTACTTTTAGCAAAAAAAAAGTAGTTCCCCAAAAGTCGTTCATGAAAGTATGAACGGATCTGGGAAGTACTGGTTTATGGCCTTTTGACCAATCAAAAATGACTTTAAACGTAAACGAATGTCAGATAAGAATTATTACAGTATGTTTTCAAGAAAGTAATAATCAAAACAACATAAAGGGATAATAAACCAACTATACAATCAATTAATTACTCTCATATATCATTTTATCCATTTTGAGGTTTAAGCGTTACAAACAAAACATTCCAACCGTACAGCATCTTATCAAAGTTTCGACGAAAATAAGAATATCGATAACTAAAAATACAAATACAATGTATTGCGATAGTAACGAACTGTATGTATGAATCTGGAATCATGTATCGCTCGTTTGAAACGTTATGATGTAAAAATGAAAATGGTTACCAGATGATTCAATATTATTGCAATGCTGCATATATGCTTAGCTTGTAAACGTTATTGTGAATGATTTAACTTACTGTTCTGGTGCTCTACTATGGCTATTGGTACTGCTTTAGCTCTACACGATCTGTCTTTTGTTGTAGTACCATTGTTATCTATTTCCTGAGTTTCAAAACATCTGTAAAAAAATGTAGCATAATAGCAGTCGTTGCACAGTAAAACATCTGTACAACGTTATATAGAATACAAGTAACTGTACATTAAAACATCTTTAAATATGTAAAGTGCTAGTCGTTGTACATTGAAACATCTGTAGTGGAATTATGAAGAATTCACTGAACATTGAAACATCTATATGCAATTAGGTGGAACACCAGTCAAGGTGGGGGAGATAATATCTTTCCTGTTAAAGTGTTTTGGGCATTTTTACATGTATATAAACTGTTTTTTTATAAAGCAACTGTTAGCTGTTATCTGTTTTCTTAAAAATTGACATTGTTATTAACTATTAAAATGGAAATAAAAGCTGTTTACTGTTAATAGTCAGAACACTGTTAACTGTTTTAAAGATTTTTTCTCTTTTATCTTTTAATTGATTTTATTCACCAATTTTTAATGTAATTGATTCTTCCTATGGAGGGAGGAATATACATAAGATCCCATACTAGTTACTATGGAAACGCTGATTAATGTATGCATTTTCTCGCCTTATTGCCCTTCGATGAGATTCTGCTGTTATCTGTTTTTTCTATTTTGAACTAGCTTGTCTTCTGTTTTGCCATGTAAATTGCTGTTATTTGTTATTAGTTTTAATTTACTGTTATCAGTTTTGGGAAAATAAAAAAACGTAGGTTGAAACGTGGGAAAAGAAATTTTATTGAATACCCGATATTGAACATTGAAACATTTTTAAGATAAGATGATTAATACAGTACTCGTCGTTGTGAATTAATAAATGGCATGTCTAACTCTGAACGTGTGCAGTTAAATTACAAAGAGGTGATAAAAGATATTGTTGTAGAGTGTTTTGTGCATCGATTTAAATCAACATGAATTCCATAATATCGTACAAAGTCAATGTACAACGAAGTAAAATATTAATACAGTTTTAAATTTACAAGCTAGGCTTTTATCTTTCCATCATTGAAAATAAGAAATGTATAATCAATAACAAACTTATTGACATTGCATACAATTTTTATACTTCTTTTGTGATAGCATTCTTTATTATACCAATAAATTTATAAACTATAAAAATCTCCTGATAAATAATCTCTTGCCTTACAGTTAGATTGCATTAAAGTAAGACAACATTGCAACGTTATTTTGATAACATAAATTAAGGTAACTTGGGAAAGACCCAAATATATTACATTCAATAATATGTAAAACGGATATTACAGACAAACAATCAAATTGAAGAAAGAGAAACATGCATTATAACGTTAGCATTTAAAATTTCCTTGTCTATCAAAAATCTCCAAAATGTAAATAATGAATTCCCCAAAGACTATAAATACTGAGCAAATTAAATAAATTAACCAATAAGAAGGCTGAGTGGAGTTCAATACTATCTAATATTATCACCAAAGAACTAGATCAAACTAGTGAAATCATTAAAATGTGCAACAAATGTATGTGCCTGTATAATTATTTTATTTTATCTTAAATGAGTACGATGCAAAATAAATAATAATGGCATATTCGTTTTAATTGTTCTATAATTAAAATATTTGATCACTATACAGTAAAATTAAACAGCAAGACATAATAATTATAACAAGTGTGGATAGTATTGCTGTATCCCCTACCGGAAAATAAAATTTCGAAGTCCAAAGGCAATAATTTGACCTCAAATCATGGGACAGGAACGACATTCACACTCGATCTGTACCTTATGACGATTGATAGGAAATATCAGCTCAGTATCTGCAAGCGTTTAGAAAAATAGTCCGGAAAGCTGTTATTTTAATATCATTTAACCGGAACGATATTCAATCTACAATCTTTTACTCATCTTGGTTGACTCACAAACCAAATGTAAGCTTAATATCTAAAAATACGTGTGTGACGGACTGATGGACGGAGTGCAAACCTATAGTCCCTTCGACGAAGTCGATAGGGGCTAGAAAATAATAATTTGAAAAAAGCGCAATAATAATGTAGACCAGCTTGAAAAATCAAGAAATGGTAGACCTGTGGAGTTGTGTTCATTTTAGTGTGATCTAATATTTCGGTCTCATTTATTTCAGCATATCTAGTTCGCTCAGTAAAAATAACAATTCACCTTACAAAATGTGGCAAAGCTAAATAATGTTGAATGAAATTTTTTCCTCTTATCAAAGGCGAATATACTAGCTATAACACGCAACTGAAAACGTGAAGCGCAAATCAAACATAATGTCTCTACTTATTGCCAAGATATTGCTTACTACCTGTATGCATTATTGGTAATTAAAATATATACCTTGTTTTCCGCCTGCAGACATTATCAGCACCCGCTTCAGGCTTAAAATAATCTTCTGCGCATGGCTCACATTTACCTGTAGATGAATCAGTAATATAATACATTTTGTCATTTATTCGTTCATAAAGATCATTTTTAAGGCTGCTTATTTAGAAAAATAAAAAAGTACCTGTTGATAAGTCATTAAAGAAAATTCTATTTCATCAATGATACAAAATCATAGACAAATTTATTACAAGAAAATATGACAAATGTTAATTTTTGCAGTGACGCCATATATCCCGGAACATTCCCGGCATTACAATGTAGCTATGTGTACTCTTCAACACGTTGATTTAATTTTGTAAGAGTTCATCGATGGTCTTTAAAGGAATAATTAAAGACGCTTACACAGACCTTTAAATCCGCATTCGACTATACTGGTTATGTATTGTTAGGGAAAATCTTTAAGTTCAGTAAATATGTACATATTGACATTCTTCTCGCGATAGAGTCAAGAGAAAACAGGCGTGATGACGTCATCAGTTGTCCACTCATCGTTATATGATATCAATATTCCGTCATCTCTGGTATATGGTAATAACATTTAACTACTTAAACCTAATATTGCGATTGTCTAGATAGGACGCTGCTGTATACACTCAAACGGGGATACTTTGTTACTTCGTTGATGAAATCCCTTCAAAGGTTTTATGGCCGCCACAAAGATTTCGTTGATTGTTATGGAAAATGCATCTTCTAAATCTGATCAGAACCATCAGTATGCTAAAATTTCTGATCGACAACATAGCTGTAACTTATGGAGGGTGTATTTTTCAGCAGGTAATAGAAATTCCAATAGATACAAAAGGTGCCCCACTCTTTGCCTATTTATTCCTGCATTTTTATCAAATTGAATTCGTCTTATTAAAGACAAGACGATAGCAGAAGCTAGGTCCTTTAATTTTGATGATGTTTTTTCAATTAACAAGCCTCAATTTGATGAATGACTGACATCCGTAAATATATTCTTCAGAACTGGAAATTTAAGAAACCACAGAAACAGCTTCATCTACATCAATTTTAGACTTACACCTTGAATGTGACGTCAATGGTCATGTAAGAACAAAGTATACGACAAACGAGACGATTTTAGTTTCAAAATTTTAAATTTTTCTAACTTATTCAGCAATATTCCAGCTTCTCGTATATACACGTCTATATTTCTCAACTTTTCTTCGCGATGGATTTATAAACCAATATTACAAGAAAAAACCACTCGTTTGCACCTTTAAGAGGTTTTATTATAGATACCGTTACCTTGTGAAAACATATCTGATTTTTTTTTAATTCTGTCCATATGGACTATGATGCGATAATTATTGCATAATCTTTTAATGACTAGTGATGTACGATTCAGTGTGGAAAGCGGTAGGTTTTGGCGTGTCATAAAATCTGGTTTAATCCAATCAACCTTTCTTTTGGAAATGCCTGTACTAAGTCAGGACCAGCGCTGTTGTTGATGTAATTTGGGTTCTTGGTTCTTAAGTTTGTCGGTTTCTCATTGCCTTTTTTGACAGTTTTCAGTATTTTGTTATCACCTTCATAAGAAGTGTTTTTTTTTCTAAATTGTCATTTGATTGCTTTTAAAAAAACATCTTTAGATAGAATGTTGTAGAACATTCTAGAAATGTTAAAGTTTGAAATAGTAATCTACAAAATTACAGAACATTCCGTTTTCTACAAAATTCTAGAACATTCCTTAATCTAAAAATTTGTGAAACATTCGTTTGGGATATATATAAAAAGTATGCATCAATATGAAGATTTGAAACTTCTTACTTAAAACGTCAGCAGAGGAAATATTTTTTGTCGTATATCAAGCCGGACTTACCATTATCTTTAAGTTCATAACCTGGACCTGAACATTTATGATCTGCCAGTAAGCAGTTGTTAATATCGTTGCCATAGTAACCACGACTTCTGTCGCAGACGCATTCTCCGTTTTCGAGTTTCACTTCAGCTGTAAAAAGGAATAGTAAATATTTTATTATGATCCATCTTTCAAGTGGAAATAAAGGATCTAACACACCGGTAAGAGAGCATTACAGGGAAGTCTCCGATACCCAAGTGAAATGATTTCTGGTCTGGCTCTGACCTCGAAATACTGGGGAAATAACTTACGGTATTATCTTAAGGAACTAACGTGAGCTGGAATGTTCAGGACATTACCTGTGCTTTTATGTTCAGGAAATGACATACGCTTTATTTACTTGGAGATTACTTACGTTGTGGTGTTACAAAATTGCAAACATCTGAAATGGTAAGGTTGCAAAGCACTGTCTATATAAACTGGGATTTGCATACAATGTTGTTGCTCAAACGATTGGGGTTTTGTTTTGAAATTTTAGGAGGATATATACAAACTTCGTCTTCTGTAAAATCATTCCTATTTTCAAGCATTAAATCGTGAATGCAAAAATAAAATGTGTACAAAATCGAAAATACCACTAAGTTCCAGGCAAACATTTTTTTGCTATTCAAGACTCATCAGAGTCGCTCTATCAAAAAAATTGAAAATGCCAAACATTATATGAATATGAAAAGCACAGAACAATAAAACCAAAATATGCCGAACTGGAAACCAAATTATGACTAAGATCAACCTTTTCCGGGGGTAGGAAGAACTTTAGGGTTATGACAATTTGAAATTTACACGGACAATTTCATAGCTTTGATGTGTTCTTCAACACAAAAAACTCATCATTATGTGTACAATTGTTGCCCGTTGAAGGAGTTAACAATCTCTGAAATTATTAAATTCTCAAGTCTGAAACATGTAAGAAAAATTATCGCGAAACTCTATACAGTATATGCACAACTTCAACTCACGTGCAATCTTTCAGTGAAATTTCATAAATTTTGGCTGAAAACTGGAAGAGGAATTGATTATATAACATAGGTAACGTCTTCTGCAAATGTTCTGAAAAATGACCAAGTTACCAAGTCTGGAAAATTGGGAAAAACATCTTTGAACAATTTTATAATAACAGGTGTACAACCTTAGTACACGGCTACAGCTAATGTGCTGCTAATTGAAGTGCGCGAGTCTGGAAATTTAAAAAAAAAGTGCACAACTTCAATAAATGGGCAAACTTTTTTTTAACTTCAGAAACTTTAGGAGTTGATTCCACTAAATATCATATTTTCCCATCCCGGCCTCCTAACCACCCGATTTCATCATACTATAACCCGGGTTTGCAAAAATGACATACTTTGTAATTTAAATAAAATAGCTCAAGTTCTTATGTTATGGAAATGACATGTTTTCATTTTAAAAAATCATTTACGTTGTAATGTAAGGCTTACTTTAAAAGCTAATGAAGTGATTTAAATTATAATGTTAAGAAAACTACATACTTTGTAATGATGTTAAAACGACTTATCTTTGCGCTTGAAGTTTGCGAAAATTATTCAAGTTGTATTGTTTAGGAATTGACTCTTGTGTTGTAATGTAATAACGTTGTAACGTGATTACGGAAATAAATAACGTTACACTGTTAAAGAAATGACTTAAGTGTCATGTTAAAGAAATGTTTTCCGTTGTTAAGTTTAGAAATTTCATAATTAATGTGTATTGTTAAGAAAATAGAAAGAAAACCGACTTAATAACAAGAGTCGAAAGTCAAGGGACAATTAAAAATCCGGATATAAACGAACATATACAGCTAAAAACAATAAAAACCATGGGTGCACTCAGGTGCTCCGGACGAGTATGCAGTACCTGCCTATAATAAGGTTGAGTCACCCATTGTCATGTCTATGGAAAAGTTGTTAAGTTATTATCTTGAGAAACATCATTATGTGTTACGTTGTAAGATTATTGTAGTGACTTGGTTTTATTAGTAAAGGGAATGATTCGCCTTGTAACGTTAAGTAGTGACTTACGTTGAACTGTTAAGAAGTGACCCACGTTGTAATGTTAATAGTGACTCACGTTGTAATGTTAAGTAGTGACTTAAGTTGCAATGTTAAGTAGTGACTTACGTTGTAATGTTAAGTAGTGACATACGTTGTAATGTTAAGTAGTAACTCACGTTGTAATGTTAAATAGTGACTTACGTTGTAATGTTAAGAAGTGACTTACTTTAAAATGTCAAGGAGTGACTCACGTTGTAATGTTAAGTAGTGAATTACGTTGTAATGTTAAGTAGTGAATTACAATGAAATGTTAGGTAGTGACTTACGTTGTAATGTTAAGTAGTGAATTACGGTGTAATTTTAAGTAGTGACTTACGTTGTAATGTTAAGTAGTGACTTACATTACAATGTCAAGGAGTGACTCACGTTGTAATGTTAAGTAATGACTTACGTTGTAATGTGAGGTAGTGACTTACGTTGTAATGTTAAGTAGTGACTTACGTAAAAATGTCAAGGAGTGACTCACGTTGTAACGTTAAGTAGTGACTTACGTTGTAATTTTAAGTAGTAAAGTACGTTATAATGTTAAGTAGTGACTTACGTTGTAATATTAAGTAGTGACTTGCGTTGCAATGTTAAGTAGTGACTTACGTTGAAATGTCAAGGAGTGACTCACGTTGTTATTTTAAGTACTGACTCACATTGTAATGTTAATTAGTGAATTACATTGTAATGTAAAGTAGTGACTTACGTTGAAATGTAAAGTACTGACTTACGTTGTCATCTTAAGTAGTGACTTACGTTGAAATGTCAAGGAGTGACTCACGTTGTTATTTTAAGTACTGACTCACATTGTAATGTTAAGTAGTGAATTACGTTGTAATGTTAATTAGTGACTTACGTTGAAATGTCAAGTACTGACTTACGTTGTAATATTAAGTAGTGACTTACGTTGTAATGTTAAGTAGTGAATTACGTTGTAATGTTAATAGTGACTTACGTTGAAATGTAAAGGAGTGACTCACGTTGTAATTTTAAGTACTGACTCGCGTTGTAATGTTAAGTAGTGACTTATGTTGTAATGTTAAGTAGTGACTAACGTTGAAATGTTAGGTAGCTAATTACGTTGAAATGTTAAGGAGTTACTAACGTTGTAATGTTAAGTAGTGACTTACGTTGTAATGCTAAGTAGTGACTTACGTTGAAATGTTAAGGAATTACTAACGTTGTTATGTTAAGTAGTGACTTACGTTGTAATGTTAAGTATTGACTTACTTTGTAATGTTAAGTAGTGACTTACGTTGAAATGACAAGTAGTGACTTACGTTGTAATGCTAAGTAGTGACTCACGTTGTAATGTCAAGGAGTGACTCAAGTTGTAATTTTAAGTACTGACTCACGTTGTAATGTTAAGTAGTAAATTACGTTGTAATGTTAAGTAGTGACTTGTGTTGTAATGTTAAGTAGTGTTACGTTGTAATGTTAAGTAGTGACTTACGTTGAAATGTCAAGGAGTGACTCACGTTGTAATGTTAAGTAGTTACTTACGTTGAAATGTTTAGTAGTGACTTACGTTGTAATGTTAAGTAGTGACTTACGTTGTAGTGTTAACTAGTGACTTACGTTGAAATGTCAAGGAGTGACTCACGTTGTAATTTTATTTACTGACTCACGTTGTAATGTTAAGTAGTGACTTACGTTGAAATGTTAAGTAGTGACTTACGTTGTAATGTTAAGTAGTGACTTACGTTGTAATGTTAAGTAGTGACTTACGTTGTAATGTCAAGTAGTGACTTACGTTGTAATGTCAAGTAGTGACTTACGTTGTAATGTTAAGTAGTGACTTACGTTGTAATGTCAAGTAGTGACTTACGTTGTAATATTAATAAGTCTTAATTTGTATTAAGAAAATGACTTACATGTAATTTGCAATTTTAAGGAAATTAATCAAGTATGAGACTTACTTACGTTGTTATTGTAAAGAAATTTGAAATGTCAACAAATGACTTAAATTGTAATTTGAGGAAATGACTTACGTTGTAATGTTAAGGAAGTGGCACGACATATCTTTAGCTGGAGTGTTACAGAAATGACTTATTTTAAAAGAGCAAAATGACTTACGTTGATCACATGTTGGTTTAGGTATACATGGATTTAATATACTGTTCATCATGGCAGTGTTTATGGTATCTAAATGGTACGTTCCTTCAGGACAGTTGGAACACGTATCGTGACCTTTATCACTGTCACAAAAGGCATACATCTGTCCTGTAATTGGAAAGTTGGAAAGAGTTATAATGGTTATAAATCATTTGTATTTTTTTAAATCTGTTGATAATACATATGATAAGCAGACAATTTGATTGCGCTTTTTTGAACACTTCAATAAAATTTTGGCGGCAAAACCAATGTATCATGGTTGTATTTGGTTATATTATATGGTTCGTATAATTTTTCTTTAAAGCTTATAAATCAAGATACGTTTTTGCATCTTTTACAAATACGTTTATTCTACTAATTTGTTTTTATGCATGGATTACAGACCACTATGTAGTATTCTGATATGCCATAAAACCTGGTTTTACGCACCATTTCTTTTTATATGCCTGTTCCAAGTCAGGACCATTGCTGTAATTACTTTAGTTTTGGTTACTGCTACTGAAGTTTGCCGGTTTGTCGGACTTTGATTTGTATAGATTGTCTCTTTTGACAGTTTTTCGGTGTTCGGTGTTTTGTTATTACCTAAAATCTTCTGTAAGTAACTACGTGTGTTCTGTTCCGATTAGTACATTACGTACCTTTTTGACAAATAATTGTTTGACAACATATATAGTTCCCTTGATTATCTCGCCTCATTATTTGGTCATGTCTGCAGATATTAGCACATTCAATCTTCAATATGTACTTCAAAAATAAAATTAAAATGACGTTTGCAATTACACGTTGTACGTTGTCAAATTTCTATCACTCGTGGAATTTCACCCGGTCCAGCCAAAAACATATGTATTTAAATTCCATAATTTAACAATCGAGAAATCCGATAGTCAAATAGAACAAATGTAAGATAATGCATCTTTAATTTAAAAAAAACCCAATAAAATACACATTCTTCCAACCCAATTTTACGACGTGAATACGCTGTAAATGGAAGTTGCTTTGTTTATGATGTTAAATTAGTATTTTTTTGAATTTATTATTTTAAACCAATCAACAGATGAGAAGAAAATTTTCAGACTGGTCAAGTACGTAAAAATAAGGAGATTTCGATAATTCTATATTCAGGATAACTATATACACCTCCGTCAAGAACTATCACTGCAAATTTATAGGTTTTAAAAATAACTCTTCATATGAGGTCCATGTCGTTATATGCTCTGTCATTTCGTGAATGATAATTATTAACAATTATTTCATTATAATCAGCTTCATACTAAATACAAATTTAAATTCTTAGGATATTTCTTTCATCTCGCAAAGTGTAATAGATTGGTGTAAGACGTTATAGGAAGTGTCTACATCATAAATATTGAAATCTGATATATATCATTTTCCTTGGTATATCGCGCGGCTTGTAAATCAGAACGAGTGCATATAAACTGAAAAAAAAAGAAAACACTTAAGTCAACCTATGTACAAGGTTTTGTCACTATATCCTGTTTCGTCAGCATTATTTTAAGTATAATGTCATACTAAATGCTCACTCATCTTGTAGTTGTAGAAAATCCCAGTATATGGAGTTAAATTATTTATTTTGTTTGTCTGTTTGTGTGGATTTTTTTATTATTATAATTTTTTTTTTTTGGTTTTGTTTTTGTTTTTTTAATTGATGTTAAACTATACTTCATTAAATTATCTATATCGTGGAGTCCAGTTTTGCGGAGAAATCCGGAATACCCGGAGAAACCCCAACCTTCGGTGGGAAAACTGGCAATCGGTCAATTTATAGTAGAGACGAGTACACCCTGCTCGCAGTGAGACTTAAATCCAGAACTTTGTGTTGACAGCAACGTCATCAATAATAGAACTACACTAACCACCGAGGCCCCAAATAATTTATTGGTGTGGATATTTTAACACAACGTTATTGTAAAGAGAATTGTAACTTACCTGATACGAGATGAAAATAACACACATAATCCGTATCATTCTGTACAGTGCTGAAAATAGTTCAAAATGACTTACAATACACATTACTTATTGTGACAAACTATTTATATAATTGTATCAAACCGAAAGTAACAGTCACTTAAAACTTTAGATAGTGTTTTTTCTCTGCGTAAAAAATATGGGATGGTAAACAAATACAATAACTTGATTTCAAAATTCTAAGTAAAATTGCATTCCAGAGGAATCAAATTCCACATTTATATATATAGATTGTGTGTATAATTTCGATATTTCTTAGGGTCATTTGAGGGGCAAAGAGTATTTCTATCGAGTTTCTCTGTGGTAATTAATCAAAGATCCGTAGTATACGTTGACTGCGGTCAGGTTCCTATTTGATGTAGTATTTAGCTTATTATCATCCTTATAAAAAATCACGAGAAAGAATACTACACCTAAGATTAATAATCCAATCAATGATAAATAAACAGTTCATGTACATTACATATAGACAGCAAATATCTAGCCGTTAATACTGTCATCTTTCAGAATAAACATTGTTTATGTCAAAGAAATAAAATATAAAAATATCTGTTAAAAATTAAAACTTCTGTTAAGCCTCCTCTTTAATTTGATTTGGTACTTCGTATAGTATCCAATTGTCATAATTTGTTTTTATCACCGAGGGGGGGGGGGGGGGGGGGTAAAGAGAAAACCCACCCTATTCTTATATTTTCTAGTCCGAAAATCCTCTGCCGTACAACGCTTTTTTTTTCTTTTTTTTTTGTTTTGCGTGGGACGCAAAAAAAAAAGAAAAAAAGCGTTGGACGGCAGAGGATTTTTGGACTTATATTTTCGGACGTAATGAAACGGGACCTAATCATATATTGAATTATTAAATCATACCTATTTATATATTTTATTATTTCACATTCCTATTGACAGAATAGTCCATTCACTACAAAAATGCTCAAGAGATGTTAAAGGAACAGTTTTTTTGTTAACTCACGTGGTTTACATGGGTTTAAGATGAGAATTGAAGTATGGATATATTTAGATAAGTTAAAAATACCCAATGATATATTTTTCAATGAAAAAAAGATACCTTTTCATATATTTTGGAGAGCTATAAAGGTGTTCGGGTCGAACATCCGTATTACCCTAAACCCCCTCCCCCTCCCCCGTGTTTTTTATTTTTGACAGTACAAATCTTATTGAAATCTTTTACTAATTAAACCAATCCATTCTTACCTTTAATAAAAGAATCGTCTTATGTTTCAGTAAAGTACACGTGTGGCACTCCTTCTGTTTGCTGATGAAATAAGTTAAACATTTTCTGAGAATCATTTCCCCTCACTGTTTCCCCTACTCATTACATTAAATTATATTAAGTAGATGTGTAATTCATGTTATTTTAATGACACATTGCCATATATCCTGCGAAATTAATAATACAAGTCTGCACCCATATCTTTCAGGTGTGCCCCATGTTCAAGTCATTATCTTTGTGTAAAATAATGCATGATGAAACAATAAAAAACTTACGTTTCATTATTACATAGATCTTTAAATAGATAAAACCTAGAAAACACTAATTATACAAGTATGACGTGTATTGAAACTTCACCCGAGAATAACACTTAAAAAGTTATTTCAGAAAAAATATAATAAAATTTCTTACCTCAATTATAATGTCCAGTTTCGTGATGTCCTAAATTATAATCTATTAATAGAACAGTTTAGTAGTGTCGTACAAAGGTAGGAATTTCTAAAATGATTCATAGTTGAAAAAATAATATAAACACACACATTTTTGTTCGATATTTTTTTATTGGGCATGATAGTTCATGATTGTCTATGCTAATGAACAACAAAACAATGATGTGTTTATTTTTTCGCTGTCAAGCTCGCCATACTTGGGTTTTCCCACAGTTATATTTGTATATTGGTATTTCCCAATAAAAACAAGCTCAAACATATGATAGCAATGTTAATATGCCTGCGATAGTGTTATCAAAGTATTTGCATTTATTGTTGTTCCAGATGTAACTGCACCATTCATGTTTATAGAAAAAGTATGTGCATATATGGGAAAACAATGAGCATCGTATGGAACGCTACGGAACGCGGTTCTTGACATGTGTTAATGGTTTCATTTGTTTCTCATATTATTGTACGGTCATATACTTTGTTATTACATAATGACTTTTTTTAATGATTTCTATTGGTTAAGACCAGACAAAAATCACGACCGTTTATTCTGATATTATTATTGACTACCCTTTTCTATCACATTGCTGTCAGGTGGTTTTATTTTTAAGCTTTGTTGTTGTTGTTGTTTTTTTTTTTTTTTTGGTTATAATTATGCTTAACTAAAGAAAATTTTTTTTTTACTTTTAACATTAAAAAGTAGAGACTATAACGTTAAAAATGTTAATGAGACAACATAACATAACAAATTTCATTCCAAAAATATTGATTTTATTGCAAATGTCAATTAGACAAAAATAATCCCTTTGTTTGATTATTATGTAATAAAACAATTAAAGTCTTTTGTATCAGTTGATAAAAGTTTTAAGAGACTCAAAAATTAATATTAACCTCCGCCTTTGGAAGGCCTACTGGAATGATGAGGTGAAGAAAGCGCATAAACACGAACGCGAGATGAGGAAGATTTGGTTGTCAGAGAACAGACCAAGAGGTATGCAGCACACACATCGTACTTTAATTACAAGAGAGCTAAAAGCGCATTAGAAACATTCAGAGTCAAGCGAATCTGGAATACTTAACAAAAAATTATGATGACCTAAGTAATGCAGCTGAGTGTGACATCCGACTTTTTTGGAAACTCGTTAAGCATCAAAAACCGAAATCGAATGAAATATTGCCTGAAATCATCGTTGACAATGTGGTATATGACAATCCAGAATCCGTCGCTGAAGGTTTTGCTAAATACTTCGAAAACCTGTACATGACGGCTAACGCCAAAAACTTTGACGTTAAAACTTTTACTGAAATCGAAGTGAATCATACAATCTTGAACAATCTTTGCTGTGACACAACGGATGAATTCTTAACCGGTGGACAAATAACAGAATCAGAAGTTGGTCAGATTGTAAGAGACCTTAAAAGACGCAAAGCTTGTCGTGCAAACAAGGTACAGAACGAACCCTTGTTTCATGGTGGTCCGTTGGTCACACAGTGCTTAACCGAACTTTTTAATAAAATTGTCTCACGAGAAAAAGTTCCAAGTGTATGGAAAAAAGGTCTAACTGTACCAATTTATAAAGGTAGAGAAAAATCAAAACAGTCTCTGGACAGCAACAGACCCGTGTGTCCTTAAAGTATTTGAAAAGGTTATTATATATAGACTTAAATCGTTTACCGTACCTAAAAAGATATTTCCGAGTCCCCTCCAACAAGGATTTCAGAAAGGTCTAGGTTGTCTGTCTGCTTCTTTTATGTTGTATGAAACTCTGTTACACAATATTGAAATGAATAGTAATGTTTATGTTTCATTTCTTGACAGTCGGAAAGCTTTCGACACTGTGTGGCAACTTTTTTGTACAAACTCCATATTTTGAATGTAAAAGGTAAAGCATGGCGATTGATAAATGATCTTCATACAAATACTCCAAGCTCAATTGTAATTAATCAGTGTAGATCTAGGTATTTTGATGTAACTGAAGGCGTTAGTCAAGGTGGTGTGTTATCTTGTATGTTATATCTAGTACTAATAAATGATTTATTATTAGAGCTAAGTTTTCGTAATAAGAAAATGGGTATTACTAACCTTACCTGTTGTGCACCCTGTCTTGCTGACGACATTGCTTGCCTGGCGACAACCCCGTTGAAACTCCAAGAAATGATTAATGTGTGTTCGAACTTTGCGAATAAATGGAGATTTCAATTCAGTGGAACAAAGTCCCGAATAATGTGCTTTCCGAAAAAACAGAATAGAGTTCCCTTTTTGTGGACTATCAATAACCAAAGAATTGCTATCACTGAAAATCATGTACATCTTGGCATCGGAATTAGTAGTGATCTTAAATCAAGAGACAAAATCATCAATGCATGAAGAAAAGGAAGAAACACTTTTTATTCTACCAATAGCTTTCAAAGTGACAATATTAATCCAATATATGTTATTCAACTTTATAAATCTGTAGTATTACCATCTGTTCTATATGGGTGCGAAACCTGGTACAACATCAAATCGCAAGAAATTGAACAGTTAAACAAGTTTCAACACCTCGTTGTAAAAAAAGCACAAAGACTCCCTCTCAGAACCAGATCAGACATGAGCGAGAGTAGGGTTGGTCTCCTTCCAATATCATGTGAAATTGAAAAGCGGAAATTATATTTCTTATGCAAACTTTGTAATTTTGACTGTACGTGTTTACCAAAGAAGACATTTTTACTACGCTTGTTTTCATGCTTGGACAACTCTGATAGCACAACTGGATTTATACCTGACATTATACAAATATTATATAAGTACAGACTTTTAAACTATCTCTATGACTACACTGATACAGGACAATTTCCAACAAAATATCAATGGAAAAACTTAGTGAAATCCGCAATTAATGGAAAACAATATGAACTTTGGTCACACAGAGTAAACCATGATAGAGACTTTTCTCGCTTCCGTACTATCCATTAACAGGTAGCTATTGCAGATGTCTGGATCTACCCTTCGTCCGCATCAGAACTACAAACAGCCTTCTTTATAGCGAAGCTTATAACCACGCCTCCAACTGATGCTTTACACACCTGCACTCTCTGTGACATTCAATTTCGTGATGTAGTGATGCATCCGTCTTTTGAGTGCCCTAGAACTCTCGATATGCGTAATGTTTTATTTGATATCATAATTGAGAACTATGATCTTAATTTGTATTTGGAGCTAAGTAATCTCTCCAAATAAGAACTTTTCCACGTGTTTCTTGGTAAAATGTCTTCGACAGAACCCTAATCCTAATGAAGATACCGATTCAATCAGATCCCTATATTACACGCATGTAGTGGAAGCGTCATCAATCTACAGTCGTCTGACTAGATAGGCTGGCAAAACAGGCAGCAGGACAGGATGCATAACCAGTATGCATCCTATTTATTATAAATGAAGATTTATAAACATCTTATTACAACTTTCTAATGTATATATGTACATGTATATATTTCCCTCCGCTTATTTATTTACATTTTCTATATAACTTTTCATCACTTATTGTACTATTATGTTGTATCATAACATTGTAATCTCTATTTGAGGAAATAAAGAAATGAATGAATTTGTTCCTTAAATACTTTCATATTATTGTACGGTCATATACTTTGTTATTACATAATGACTTTTTAAAAAAATATTTCTATTGGTTAAGACCAGACAAAACTCCCGACCGTTTATTCTGATATTATTTGATTAAAACCAATATTGACTACTTTTTTTGATCACATTGATGTCAGGTGGTTTTATTCGATATTGTTTGATTAAAACCAATATGGACTACCGTTTTCGATCACATTGTTCTCAGGTGGTTTTATTTTTAAGTTTTGTTTTGTTTTTTTGGTTATAATTATGATTAACTAAAAATTGTTTTTTTTTTACTTTTAACATTAAAAAGTAGAGACTATAACGTTAAAAATGTTAATGAGACAACATAACATAACATAAATTTCGTACCAAAAATATTGATTTTATTGCAAATGTCAATGAGACAAAAATAATCTCTTTATATGATTATTATGTAATAAAACAATTCAAGTCTTTTGTATCAGTTGATATAAGTTTTAAGAGACTCAAAAATTAATGTTAACCTACGCCTTTGGCGTCGGTCAATATTAATAATTGAGTCTATTAAAACTTATTTCGACCTCTACAAAAGACTATAATTGTATTATATTATATGTATGATGAGAGGGGGGGGGGGGGGCTATAATGGGTTAACAATTTTTGACAGTAAATTTAACATAATAATAACAGATAATAGACGTTTACATGAGAAAACAGAAAACAGTGAGTTCCAAAATAAAAAAAAAGATAACAGAAGAATCACACTAATCAAAGTTTTCATAGTAACTAGTATGGGGTCTTTCTTATATTCCTCCCTTCATAGGAAGACTCAATTACATATAAAAAGTGGTGACTAAAATGTTTAACAGATAACAGAGAAAAAAATCTGTCGAACAGTTAACAGTGTTTTGACTATTAACAGCAAACAAAATTGTTTGTATTTAAACTATAACAGTTAACAACAATGTCAATTTATAAGAATTTTAACAAAACAGATAACAGTTAATGGTTGAAATGGTTGAAAAACAGTTAACAGTATCTTCATTTTCAAGAAACAATAAACAGTAAACAGACGTGTAAAAATGCCCAAAACACATTAACAAAAAAGATCTTGCCTCCCCCAATCACATTTACTTCCAGTGTTCACGTTTTAACAACATGCATTTAGCAATAACAGCCTGATTCACGACTTGGCACTCGTAATTGATTAATACATTTTATATATGATGAACACTTATTATGAAAATGTGTTGAACATAATTTAACCAAATTTCTTTAATCATGTAAAAACCTAACAATCAACCCGTGACCTGTAATTCGTATTTTTATATATTTAGCATACCTATACAAAAGCTACTTTAATAGAGGGCATTGTCATGATATCTTGACTGCACAAGGGAGGGTGGTATTGCCTGAAAAATTGATAATGCCTGATTCAAAGACGAGGGCATAGTCAATGTTGAAGGCAATACTAATGTCTCGAGTGCTGTCAAATATCATGATAATGCCAGTTATATAAGCAACTATTATATTTATTTCATGGAAGAACTAAGAAACAAGAGTTGAATGTAGACCTCGTGATATATCATTGTTCGGCTCTTTCAGACTGTACACAGTTCGTTTTTTAAACTTGACATTTTTCTTCATTTAGATTTTTTATACATATATTTATTTATAAAAATTAAAAATAGACAATGTGTGTTTCTTGTTACAAGAGGGCATTACCACGAAATGATAACGGCCACAGCGTGATAATGTCCTTATGTTAAATTACTACTGATAGATTAATTAATACAACGTGAACTTATGTTAACCAACTGAAACAAACATAATTTACTGATATGAAATAACTATATTAAGGGTCTTTGATATTATATGCATATACTTTGTCATTATTGTTGTTAGTGAAATCAGAGCAGCTGTATATTGGCATGTAATTAACCGATTCATTGGTTAATGACACACCTCCTTATCTGTTGTGGTCAGTTTGGTAAGATATGGATATTCATGAGATGCTTATCTTTTAAATGCACATGTAGTCTAGGAAAGGGGGAGTTTTGAATTTTGACTTTGCTTTTGATTGTGCCGTTGTTTATGTAGAATTTAGAATATAGCTTAAATGAATATAGAATTTTTAGTTATAAATCGTTTTGTTTAATTAGATCAGTTGTAATGGATCTAAAATTAGTTGCATATACATACACATTATATGCATATACTTTGATATTATATGCAAATAATTCTATTCATTCTGTAATTTATTTATATTAAGTGTTTTGATTGGATAAAAACACTAAAATGGCGTCATCTCAGATAATTTATACATCGATATTTCCTGTGAGCGGACTACTTTCAGTATCTAATGTAAACAAGATGGCGTCCTTCTAGCGTATCGTCAGGGAGAGGGGACAATGTTTTCTCTGTCGCAATGATTTCCAATTAAATCGACTGAGATTTCTAATAAAATATAATATATAAGCAATTTAGTGTTTAATTTTGTTTTTTCCTATTAATATCTACAGAACCGCGATTCCTTTGGTACTATGTTTTGCATATCCCTTCGCTTTCCGGCCTAGGTACGTTTTAAGTTCTAGATGGGTTTCTGTAACTGTTTTTGATGTTTTAAAAATCGCAACGATTATTTCACAGAATTATAAGGATTAAACACTTGGTTTTAGGAAATTATCAATGTGTAAACTCCGGCGACTCCCTCACAAACTTGACATAAAGTCCTTCGGACTTTCCGCATTATGATACTTTGTCTTCATGTTACTCTGTCATTACCGTAATTTGTTTAAAAGCAAGATTATAAGACATAGCAATTATAACATTAAATAAGTATTTTAACAAAAAAGGCAAGGACTTTGGACAATCTATTGTATTCGGTTCTCTATTGTTCGGTAGTAATCGAGTTGTTCATCTCGGGACATTATATCATCCTCACAAGTCAGGGTTTCTGTGACCACATGTATCCACGAAACCCTGACAAACTTAGCTAGGAAATTCCCGGGCTAGAAGATTTCATATGACGTCAAACTTTCAAAATATCAACTAATGAAATTGCTTGAAAGAAGCAAGTGTTTGGCAGTAGTCATTCTTACTCATTCTTGAGTGGGAAGAAAACGTAACGCAACTAATAAATAATGCGGTAATAACAAACTATTAACACTACTGTACCAAATACACTGACTTTCACATAGTCTATGCAACACAACCGTTTGGTTTATTTACAATCGACATCGGGATATCCCTTAACCAAGCTGCGAATGAAAGCGAGCTTTTGATTGGCTACATCAAGGTATGATGTAGCCAGTTAAAATAGTGACTTCTAGCCCGGGAATTTCCTAGCTAAGTTTGTCAGTTTCGTGGACACATGTGGACATTATATACTAATTAGTTTTGAATTTTTTTATGACACTTTCAGCAATTGTTCAGCTATATCATGGCGTCCAGATTTTATTGGGGAGGAAGCCGAAGTACCAGGAGAAAAACCCCGACCTTCGGTATGTTTGTTTAAAGGTATGCAGGACACCATCCGTCATTTTTGTGAAAATTTCAAAATAGATTGGACATTTATGGTAAATTCATTAATAATTTCTTTCATTATTTACACTCAATCCATAAAATTTCAAATAATATTGAAAGTTTTATACCTATATTACTACTTTAATTTATTAATTATTGAAATAAACAGTTTTTGCATAAATGAGTTCGGGATTGGCAAAAATAATAAAAATGAATTTTTTAACAAGGAATGTAATTTTGACCAAAATTAGAAATTTTTCTAAGTAAAATTTACTTTTATTAAATAAATACTTAACACTATAAACTCCATTCCATTTCCCTAAGACTAGGGGATGAAGGGGAGGCAGGGTGGGACCTATAATTTATAGAATTTCTCAGAATTTATAGTGGTAAGCTATTTACTGATCTAACATTTCTATATTTATATCAATAAATAGCTTGCCACTATTAAATCTGAGAAATTCAGAATCTAACAGACAGCTGAATCCCTTGATTTCTTGGAAACCAAAGGAAAATTAATTTGTTGAGCTGCCACTATAGGTCCAAGAGAAAAAAAGGTTGTCTGCTTGGGCAGACATAGACCTAAGGTAAAAAGAGGTGAAAGAATATTGACACAAGTGCCCAGGAGGCAGCAAGAGCTCTAACTCCATTAGCTTTAACAGAGTGTCGGGTAAGAAGTTCTTCTCCCGAAAACTCGTAAGCTAAAATAATAGCCCGACAAATCCAAAAAGAAATCGTCTTGGCAGAGATGTCTGAAATACCCTTTTTAAGGGAAGAAAAAGTCTAGTATTCCTGACAGAACGAGTATTCCTAGTTCTGTCCAAATAAATACTAAGGATTCTGACTGGACAAAGTAGCTTAGAAGAAGCATCGTCCGGCAGAGCTGGAATACAGATAGGTTCTGCCCCTCTATCTGGAATCGGATTCTTACCCAAGAAAGAAGGATCTGTAAGAAGAGTAACAGAAGACTTATTTCTAGAAAAACGAAGACAAGAATCCGAGACAGAAAAGGCATGCATCTCACTTCTTCTTCTACCAGCAACATTAATAAGCAACAAAACGTAGGTCAACGTTCTCTGCCTGCTCAAAAGGGGCAGAATTTAAGGCATTTAGGACCAATCCTAAATTCCACTGAGGAACTAACTTATTTTGTTTAGGTCTTTCTAAACTAAAGTTCCTTACTAATAAAGACATATATTCGTTATTCATAAAAACCTGAGCCACCAAGAAGAGAAAAAGTCCTACTTACAGCAGACCTGTAACCTTTGATAGTCGAAGGTATCAATTGTTTAACCTCAAAGAGGAAAACTAGGAAGTCTGCTAGTTGCTGAACAGTGACATGGACAGGATCAATTTCCTGTTCACTACACCAATCACAGAAGACCGACCACTTGGCATCATAAACGATGCCTGTTGACTCTCTAACAGATCTAGAGATGTGTGAGGCTGCTCTTTCAGAAAAGACTTTCTGTCTGAGACCCTCCCTGATAGTAACCAGGCGTGAAGGTGCAGAGACTCTGGGTTGGAATGTACCACTTTTCCTCTGAATTGAGATAGTAGTTGGTACAATAAGAATGATCGTGCAGTCCTCGACTCTGACCTTTTCTAGAACCTGGTGGAGAAATCTGAATGGAGTGAATTCATAGGCTAACATTCCTTTCCAAGACAGGGACATAGCGTTCACTGCAAATGCCAGGGGGTCTGGTACTGGAGAAACGAAAGTTTCCAGCTTGTGATTCAGACTGGTAGCAAAGAGGTCCAGAAGAGGACGGTCCCAATGGAGAACAATGGAATCGAAGACTACTTTGAGTAATTCCCACTCGTGTTCACCGGAGAAAGAGACCGAGTCAGGGAGTCCGCTAGGACATTGAATGCCCCTAGAATATGCCTGACTATTAGAACTATGTTCCACTGAAGACACAGAAACAAAATTCCTTGCATAGAAGCAAAAGAGCTTGACAGTGAGAGTTCATTTCTGATTTCGCAGGTAGGCCACTATGGTAGTATTGTCCGTTACTAGTACTAATGTCTTTAGGACTAGAAAGATAGGATTGCACTCATCTCTAGGAGATTTATGTGTTTTTGCTGATAAGCAAGTGACCACACTCCTGAAACTGACTTCCCTTCTAGAAAGGCTCCCCAACCTAGGAGAGAAGCGTCTGTGTACAGGGTTAAGGAGGGTATTGGTTGAGCCAATGCCACACCCTTTAAAACATTTTCCCTGCGAGTCCACCAATTTAGGTGAGAAAGAACCACTGGAAGAATAGGAACTACTGCTTCCCGATCTTCCAGGGTTGAGTGCTTATGTTCTTAGAAATAGAATTGGAAAGGAACAAATGTGAAGATGTCCCAAGGGGACCACATCGGCCAGAGAATTCAGAAAACCCAGAAGTTGGGAGAACTGTCGTGCAGTAACTGACGAACAGTTGCAAAACATCTGAATTCTCTGACACAGGGACAAAAACTTTTCCTCTGGAGGAAAAATCAGTCCGAGGTCCGTCCTGTAATGTTCCCCCAAGAACAGAAAACTCTGATCAGGAAGACTCTGACTTCTTCCAAGATATGAGAAAACACAGATCCGGTAGAAGTGAGATGAAGAGGTGAGTGTGCCGAGACAGACATTCTGGGCTGAATTGAACTGCCTGAAACACTCTGGTGAAGACCCGAGGAGCTATTACCAGGCCAAAAGGGAGGGCGAGACATTGGATCACCTTGCCATTCCAAACGAAACGTAGGTATTTTCTGTAGGTAAAAGCTATGGGAATGTGGAGTACGCATCTGAGAGATCGAGTCTGGTAGTCCACATATCTGGAAGAATACATGACCTGATTGATCTGTTCGTCTCCATTTTGAAATGGAGACAGAAAGGTAAGTATTCAGAATAGACAGGTCTATAACAGGTCTCATCCCCTCCCCCGTTTTCTTGGGAACCAAGAAAAGACGAGAATAAAAACCTGGCGTCAACTGATGAGAAGGAAGTTCTTCTATTACTCCTTTGAGTAATAGAGTCTGAAAACTTCTCAGACAGAAGAAGGAATTTCTCTTTGTCTGAAGTCTGAGCAATAGGAATCGGACTTGCTGACAAAGGAGGAAGTTCCAGAAATACTAGATCCAATCCCCCCCCCCCCGAATTACTGACCTTACCCAAACATCTGTGGTGATCTTTTCCCACTGATGTAGAAACTGGGACAATCTTCCTCCCACTGGTATTGACGAATGGGAAAATGAAAATGTTCCCCTCCTTTTCATGTTCCCCTCCTTCGGAAGAAGTCAATAAAAAATGAGGGGGCAACAACCTATTTACGAGGGTCAGTCTTCTTGTTTCCTTTAAAACCTTTAGAAGGTTTTTTAGGATCAGAAGATTTAGTGACATAGGTCACCTTTCTTCTTTTAACAAGAGCTGACTGGTTAGACGAGGAGACAGTAGCAGACCTCTTATCATTAGTCAATTGAACATTGATCTTGAGTGTTTGTGGGGTCTTGGCAATCTCCTCTTGCACCCTCTGAATAGGCAAACCAAAAATCTTGTCTGAGAGAGGTGACCTCAGTACAGAGTCATTAAGACTTTTACTTACAGTCTCTCTGAAATTTCCTGTCTTTTAGAAAGGATGAAATTCGCAAGAGTGCCCACGAGAAAGAACTGAGACGAACCAAGGGCCTGGTCAACCTCTAAATGGAGTGTTTTAACTTCAGACAGATCATCTCCAGATTCATCTTGAAGCAAAGCTCCTTATGCTGATAAGAAAAATTCAGCAGAACCCAGAACATGTGAGATGCTACGAAAGAAATTGTCTGACATTGCCCAAAGAGACTGGGAGAGTCTAAGATCATCTACAGATTTAGCCCCAAGTAACTGTGCCAAGGATTTGTTACAGACCGTGGCTGTTTTCCCGATAGATGAGTCATGAACTTCAGAGTCCTTACTCCTGAATCTACCTGGAAAAGAAGTAGCACCAAAACCTGCAACAGAAGACCCCTAAGCAGAATTATCAAACAATTTGTTATCGAGACAGTCGTTATCAAACTGAATAACTGCAGCAGATTCTGGAAAGACTTGTAAATGGCAAGTTCTTTCTGGACTAATCCACATGAGGTCTCAAAAGTAGACACAGTTTTCATAGGTCTTGGAGGAGATGGACAATGAACATGCGGGCAACAGGAGTCTCTTCATTTTCCACATCTTCCCCAAGGAAATCAGCTTCCTGGCTACATGGGGCCATGGAGATAATGTCAGACTCTTCCACCTGAGGAGAAGAGATGGAGGCACCATTGCCCTCTAAAGCTGAGACTCTACTAGAAATTGCACTTAATTCCTCCAACATAGATTTTTAAAAATCAGCCAAGGCCTCCTTAAACCCAGAAACCAAGTAAGTTGTTTCAGAATTCTGAGACATAGCTGAAGAAAATGGGGCTCTAAAGGAATCCTGCCCACCAAAGGCTGGCTGAGGCCAGTATGGATAGGGATACATACCCTGTCCATGAAAGGATTGGGGTGGAAGAACTCAAGGAGGCCAAGGCAACGCCTGATACTGAGATACAATTCAAATAATCAAGAAAAATTGCTAAAATTCAACAAATAAACTTTTGTTCCAAGTTAGCTAGCTGTGCAGCAAAAAAGCGTGCCAAGCATCGTCGCAGCAGGAAATGAAATGAGGTAAATGGGGTATTAGAGAAAAGGATATCCGGTTTGAGGGAAACATTTCAAGAATAATTGTTTATCTTCCTGCTGTGTAAATGTCACTAAGGGAGTATCTCAGAATTTATAGTGGTAAGCTATTTATTGATATAAAAATACCATTTTTCTAACTTTTTGACCAGTTTTTTTTCCAATAGTTAAAAATGTAACTCAGAAACCCCTATTTTTCCTCCCATCTCTTAAATGTATACCAACTGCTTGACATTATATAAAAAAATTCAGAAAATTTCATTGGACAGAATTTTTGTAATCTTGTATTTTAGTGCGTTTTATTCTCTTCTCTGTATAATCTATTAGAAAATTTAAAATTTCAATGATCAACCCCTCGAAAATAAGCTCTGAAACTCCTAATTTTTATTTTGAATTATGATAACTTGTATAAAAAAACTAACTATATGGCGAATTTAAGAAAATTCATTGATAAATTATTTTCAGTGAAGGTGTCCTGCATCCCCTTAAATGGTGTTTATGGCCACTTACAGCAAATCAAGACTCGAACCCACATCTCAGTGTTGACAGACCATGCGATCAATATTAGACAAACTACCATAACCACTCGGCCACCAACTTGGAATGTGTAAATTATATTTTTTACAGTAGTTTCGAGATTTTCATCACTTATATCAGAAAAATCTCTTTTCTGCAAGTTAAAATGAGCCATTCTCCGGTAAATGGTTCTCTCTTATACTCTCAACAGCTTTACAATGTCCGATATTTTGAATCCACTCCCAAGAGTAAATTTGTCTATGCCATATCTTTGGTCGATAGAATTTAAAAGCGGGTTGTTTCCATAGAAATATCAAGTATGGAAACAAGTCGCCTTTGAAGTCTAACGACCAAAAATGAAACATATTTGCATATATTTTAAGATTATATTATATAAGTATATTCATATAATATCGAAGTACATCATATAATGACAAAGTATATATATATATATATATATATATATATATATATATATATATATATATATAATATCAAAGTGTATGCATATAATATCAAAGTATATGCACATAATATGAAAATATAAGCATATAATAAAAACATTAACACATAACGCAGGAACGGCGTTCCAAAGAACGCCATAACTGCCTTATTAGAAATTATACATATATAATGATGAGCTTTTTCTTTATATTGATGATGAGCTATTTCTTTATATGGATGAGTTATTTTTTTATTGCCAGAATTATCATTCCCATAACGAAATAGGCAAATAAAAAAATCTAAATGGACACAATGAAGTTTACTGATTTCAAGATTTTATTTCAGAACTCAGTCACATTTCTGTGCAAAATAAGCAAGTTATTAAAAAATTAAACATACAGATATACAGATAATGATACAACATATCAATTCAATAAACAAAATCATACATGGGGGATAGTGAGCCAACAGGATTAAAACAATAAACATATTTGTCATGTTTGTATGATAAAAGATGCTAAATTAATAAGTTACAATGAACCAATTATTTTTGTTGCACAATGACTGCTGATATAATATCGAGGAATATGCTTCAACCTTATTTCAAGAATTTCAAGGGATTTTCAGACAGATAATGAAATCTCTCCGGAATTGCATTTACTACATATTCGATTGTTCGTGGGATATTTCTGAATCGTCCTGTCTCTATAGGGAATCTTATATTTGATAACCTAAGTTTTGTAATATATGATCTTCGCGAAGAGTCCAAACGTAATAAGTATGGTTCAATCACAAACCCGTTTTGAAATGTTAGATAGAATTGCCCTCTTGATATATTTCCTTGTTCAGTATACCACTTTTGAATGAATTGGTCTTTTAATATCTCTTAGGCGTGAGTTTTCATCCAGACAGAACTTAATAGATATATAACAAAAGTTAATAAAAAGATCTATGAATTTACATAAGAATGAAAACAATTAGGTAGTGCGAACTAGGGATCTGACTAATTTTTAGCGAAAAAGCCATATGAATTTTATTAAATATTTATGAAATGGAGAACATCTGTTTTCCCCCTGGGCACTAAGTGAAAACCTTAATTCTTATAAATTTCCACATTATGATCTTCTCCCATTTTCCGTTCTATTTACTGAAATTAAAACAATCTTCTCCTTTGAAAGTCTGACAGTACAAGTATAAATGTTTTTTAACTGTACAAATGATGAATGTCAGGTTTATAATTGCAGTTAATTTACGAAGATTTCTATTTTTCTGAGCGATTTTTTTCTTGCTTCTGTTTCAAATTATTTATTTTTAAATTTTGGTTAGTTAGTTGACTGGGCTGAGATCACTTCACTTTCAGCTATATCGTGGTATCCAGTTTTTTATTGTACAGCCGCAGTACCAGGTTAAAACCCCTGACATTCAGTAGGGAAACTGGAAATCTTTTTCAGTTATGACTTAAGTCGAGGACATCCTGCCAGCAGTGAGACTCAATCTCGCAATCTCATTGAGATAAGTTTGAAACCAATATACAAGACGGTTGATTATACCATAAGATTTAAGTTTAATATGAAACAGATCCCTGTGCCAAAATGTATTAAATGCTTAGGAGAAGTCGCAGAAACGAAACAGTTAAATTCTGTCTTTTCTACCGCTGGGACCATACTGGGAGAGTTCCCAGTGCTCGACCCACAGAGCAGCCCAGCGCGTCCCCGGTTGGCGGATAGGGGAGACCCTCTCATTGGGGGGTTGTCAGGTCCTTATACGGAAAGCCTGACCGCGGACCGTAGTGGGTAACGTGTTTGGAGAGTGCCGCGCTCCTTGCACGATAAAGACCCCTTTTGTAGATTTCGAAAAAGTGTAGGCTCATTGTAGCCGCTACAAAAGGTTAAATTTTCCGCCCCTACCCAAAACTCCATACTTTTCCAGTGGCAGTCAAAATGGTATTCCCTGTGACCCATCCCTGCCCTATTTTCCGTTGATTTATTGTTTGTTAACTTGTTCCCGTCCTGAATATAGCTGAAATACTGCTCGCTGGACGTAAAGCAGACATCCAATCAATCAATTAATCTTTTCTACCGAGTTGATAATAGAATTGTAAATTTCTATTCATTGATGAACCGTTGTGTTTGGAAAGAAAGCCCGACTGATATGGGTAAATTAGTTTGTTTTCGAATAAATGGTGTTTATGTATGACTCTTCCCATATAAGAAAATAGCAAAGAAAACAGACCGAACAACACGAGCCAAAAGTCAAGGGACAGTTACAAATCCGGATATTGACAAACGCAACACAAAATCCAAAAACACAAAAAACAAAAAGAGAGTAACCCGAACCCAATAAAAACCATGGGTGCACTCGGGTGCTCCAGAAGAGTAAGCCGTGCCTACCTCTAATTACACACCGGTCGAGTTACTCATTGTCATGTCTAGGAAAAAGGCAAATTCAGGAAAAGGAAACACTACCTATGACTCAGCGAAAATGTCATATCGTATTTGAGACACTGAATTCCCATAACAATCAATTAGTCATGGTGACGACCATAGAACTTCTGTAGAGATAACATCAACTTAGGTAAAACAAACCCTTGTTTGAGTAGTTTAGCAGTCAACAGCAGTGATCGGTCTAGAAAATCTGAATACCAATCGCATGATCTAGAATAACGTAGAAGTTGTGAAATGTACATATCATACGCTGGAGCTGCTGGAATGTTGCTGTCGATGAACGGGAAGTTGAAGTCATCACGTTTGTCGTAGAGTCTACTTTGTAGTTTTCCTGAGTCTATTTGTGGAAGTAGGTCTAAGAAACAGGCTGACCTTTGTGTATGTGTGGTGTCTTCAATATCAAGCTCGCTAAGGTACATTGGATTTAAATAGTCACCAAATTTAGCATTATTGAGGGACAAAACATCATCAATATAGCGGAATGTTAAATTAGCGGTCTGGGCCAGTGTATTTTTTTCTTCTTCAGTAGGCCTTCTAGGAACTCAGCCTCATAAGAGTAGAAAAACATGTCAGCGGGGAGAGGAGCACAGTTAGTACCTATTGGAATACCAAGTCTGTTGAAAAACATGCCCCCCAAACATGACGAATATGTTGTCAATCAGAAAATCTTTTATATGACATACTATTTGGTCTTCAGTATATTAAGTAGTAGATTTAGAGTCATTGTTGACGAATTGAGTTATGTCATGACTAATTACCAAGTATTTATATCGTCTTTCCTTTTTCTTGAAAAAGCAGCGTTTTATTAGATCTTTAAGCCTGGTTTTTAGCTGCGTATGAGTGATGGCCGTAAAGATTGTCGAAAAATCAAATGTTTTAATGCTGTTTCAATGGGAAAGAGATCCAGACCTCAAGATGTCCATCAGGTCTTTTGAATTTTTTAATATCGACATTTCATGTATTCCACTCCTGGAGTAGAATAACTATATTTCTGAAGTCGCGTTTTTACTGTTGTTAAAATAGTGGTTAGGAGTTGTGATAGTGTTTAGGTAGTACACTTAGACGATCCTGCTATGAAACAATGTTTGTATAGAATTTGTGTGAAGTTTTGGAATCCAATACAATAAGGGGAGATCACAATCTTCGACTTTGATTTTGAGACAAAAGGATACCGATTTGTTATTTTCAATAATCTCCTTTTTTTGAAAGCGCAGTGAATGTGTAAGTAGGATTGCCAAGTGAACTGTATAACCTTACCTACACAGCTTATTTATGAAATAGGTCTTTTGTTTGACAGTAGTGGTTGGTTGGTTGTTGTGTTTACCGCCACTTTCAGCAATTTTTCAGCTATATCATGGCGTCCAGTTTTTACTGGGGAGGAAGCCGGAGTACCCGGAGATAACCCCGGTCCTGCGGTAGGGAAACTGGCAATCCTTGTAAATTAAGATTGGAGTCGAGCACATTCTGCCCACAGTGAGACTCGAACCCGCAACCTCTGTGTTGAGAGACCACGTGATCATAGTAGACTAACTACCTTAACCACTAGGCCACTGTAGTGACAGTAGTGAAGCATCATCTTCTTGAAAACAGGTGTTACATTAGCCAGTTTCCATGATGTGGGATATTTTATTTGCTCAATGGATGTTAGATAGAACACATCAGGTCGCGCTAAGCCGCTTGGATTGGCTTGTAGCATTCAATGACTTATGCAGTCAGGCCCTTAGTCTTTTTTGGGATCAAGTATTTCAATCACATCCTTAAATTCATCCTCAGTTATTTCAAAGTCTTAGATATCAAAATTAGTTTTTCTGTCAAAAGATTGGAGTTCTTTACCTTTGTCGTTTACATTAGAAATTCAACAAAAATAATTCAGTTATTTATCAAATATAATTTCGGGAAGATTTTTCTCTATTATATTTTAAGAGGGGGTATGAATTACTGCTCTTTGTGTAATTAAAGTTTTTAATTCTTAAATATGTTTTAATATTCGGAAAGTTATCAAAATTACAATTCTACATTGTTGTCCAAGTTTTCTTTTGGCATTTTCGTCATATTGTTTAATTAGTTTCTTTGTTTCTTGTATTTATATACATCATTGACGTTGTTAGTTTTCATAGCCTTCTTTCCAAGCCTATTATGTATTCCTATTTCTTTTTTCATGTTATTATTCGTGGTTTACCGATGTTTCTAATAGTTTCTTGTTTTTATTAGTATGCATTTTCTTGCTAGTTTGCTAAACTCCACTATATAGAACGAATAATCGTACTTCGAATTATAACGGCAGTAAAATTCGGCTATCCACTAAATAGAGCGTATGCTCAATAAAAACCATAGTGATGGGACAAGTGCTGAATATAAAATGTTAATGCTATCAAGATATGTTTCAAGAATCAACTGTAGGTTTGTCATTTAGAAATTGATAACAACTGCGTGTAATATAAATACAAAAAATTAAACCCCAATTTTTTATTGAATAAAATATACACGATACAAATAATATCAGACAAATTAAATATTTAAAACGTAATTCAAAACTTCATAAAATGAAAATTTTCTACTTTTGGTCATGACAGAATTTTACTATGAGACAAATGTCAACTGAGATATTATCCATGTACTGTAGTATTACCTGTGATTAGCAACCTGTCTCAACACAAGTCTTCTACTGCAACAAATTAAATTAAATGTTGACCTGCATTTAAATCAGTTAAATATACAAATCAACAACATAAAATGGATTTCAAAGATGTATTAGTAACAGATTATATAATTCTGGGGTTAAGACAGAAAATATAACAGAGATTTAGAGATCAGTAAGATATACAAAATAACAGAACATTCTAATGAATAAAATATAACGTTAAACGTGATTTAATACATGTATGTTTCATATAAGGGAGATAGAACTATAAACACAAAACTTGCAAGTCAACTCAACCCTTAAAGAATGAACTACAAAAAAAATAACGAAACAAAATAACAAGTAACAGGAAGTAGTATTACAAAGGCAAAACCTAATTGTTTGGAACAATTACATAAAACATTAAGGGACATGGTTGAACTGACCTGGTTAAAGGGATCCTAACTATTTGTAAAATCAAAACAACACACAAATACAGAAATGTATCACAAACAAACCAAACATAAATCTGCACAATACAGAACCATCAGCAGTAACCCTCACTTCTGAAAACCTACACAGCATACGAGGTTACAGTTGACTTGTACGTAAAATGTGCAACACTTATTAAATGAAGTTAGACCTTCACCACTGAATGAACAGAGTCCATATTAAGATACAATCCAGTAGTAAATATAACATATATAAATGTTACTGGAGCTGAATTTCTGAGATATTAATTAAACAGATTATTGTTTCTTTTATGTTCAAGATTGAAATTATCTGTTATCACTGTTTGGTAACATTGGGATGTTGCACTGACCTTAGAAACTGTCAATAATTATCTACATTTTAGAAACTGACATCTGAATCACACTAATTGAGTTAGATTGGATTTTCTCAGATGGCCTGGTACCCTGGCTTCCTCCCCCAATACAAACTGGATGCTATGATATAGCTGAAAATTGCTGAAAGTGACATTAAACACCATTCAAACAAACAATACATTCCAGACATAAACACCTGTCAATATTTATCCACAGTGTACTTGGATCAGAACAAGAAAACATTGAAGTCTCCCAACTACATACTTTGTAACTTTCACCAATAAGCTGTTTAAACCTGGAATAGAGGAAAACCTCAATATTGTGTGATGCAGTAAGAGATGAAATTTCTCAAAATATTGAAATACCTCAAATATAAAACTATCGCACATGTACAGGCATAATAAATTATCTAAGCTAATGTTACCATTTGCAGCATCCTGGCTTCAAATGTTTTTAAAGAAGACCGAAAATTGTACTGCAAGCAAATACTTTAAAGTATTTATTGATTTTGTATAGTAATATGAATGGAGTTAAATGCTACATGTATGTTCAGCAATTTTTCAACTATATCAGGGCATCCTGTTTTTCTTGTTTAAGTAAGCACTTGATTTTAATTTTTAACATAAGTTAGTTGCAGACTTTATAATGCTAACAATCTGTTGTTTAAGATAGAATTCAAAAACTTGTCCAATCTGTGGTTAAACCAGTTAGAAATCAAACAAACATACCCACTAATATAAATATACATGAAATATAAAGTTGTGTTCACAGTAGGTGACTAAGCATGTTACAATTTCAAAGGCACTTCCAATCTCTGCTTCTATATGTCATTCAAAATGTTGTGAGTAATATGACAAGATATACAGTAGTTGGAAATATGACAAGGCTTACAGTATGTGTATATATAGCTAAACAAAATGAACAAAGGTTATAACAAACATGATATGATTATGAAAATGTTTCACTGTATTTACATTTCTAAAATATCATTTGTCTTCATCAGACTGGATTTCAAAACAGTGAATGTATGGTAAGTAGTAAACTAGTCTACAAAAGTCCATATAGGCCATATTAAAAAATTAAAAAATACAAAATTTATCAAAAAATTGAACATAAACAAGGAAAGGTACTTTTGATAGTGCCCAATGTCTTTTTCCTTAATTCCAGCACCTTTAAGTGGGGTGTTGGAAAAAGTTATTCTACATTCAATATTGAATTGGTACTAAAGTATGGAGTGTGTACATTCAAACCTAAACACAACCCACATACTGGCCAAAACATCTTTAAACCAGACAACTGTGAATTTTTAAGAAATTTACCATTTTATGGCACGTTAAACAGTAGCATTAAATGCCCAGAACACAGGATTTTGAGCGACCTTAAACCCCCTGCCATAAAGTAGCAAGGAGGGACTTTACTAGATGACCACCATCCCAATTTTTCTCCAATTTGTGTTTGCATTTTATTAAGGGTTAGCAATGCCTCTGAAAGGTCTCAAAAAATACTAAATAAACACAAAAGTATGGGGCCTTCCATGATTTGCAGTTCTAATTTTGCACACTGTAAAAATACATCTACTTTGTTGATAATTTTGGTTATAAATTTCAAGCTTTCAAACACTATAATGCTACCACAAGGAATGTTCTGAACAAAAAAATTCTTACATGGAAAATACTAATTATATGGTAAGAATTACATGTAATATAATTTGCTTTTTGTTTATTTAACTCCACATGTATTTAAAACAAAATCAGTCTTTTCACCAATACCTTTTCTTTGATGCCAACAGGAAGTAGTGACTGTAGCTATTGTGATCTAACTGTGACATGAAATTTACATTCATGTTTATGTTTTATTATATTTATTTTCAGGTCTTTGTGGGATCAGCATTAAGATTTAATTAAATAATAATAATAAATAGAATAAGAAAACAATAAATATACATACCTTCGCTGTATTTACAATGCATTTTGTTGCATTCCTTTTTTTAAATAAGAATGCATAGACAGCTTCTATGATTTATAAAATACATGATTTTATCTAAAATCTAATGTATTTAGTAAAAATCTGAAAAAATATCGATTGATACAAGCGGTGTGATAAAAAACCTTGTATCATCTATATATGTGATACAAGATGTACTTTTGTCGGAACTTCTTCTTGACGTCACAAGGAATAGTATAACCTCTGATTCGTTGAATGATATTCATTCTATGAATGAAATATGACGTCATAATGCGTGTGACGTTAGGAGCTATATTTTATAAACAAATGCTTGGTTGAATGTTAAATTTTAAATTGTAAACATTCAGTTTTCTTCTGCTCGTTGTATACTTCTTAATTTTAGATAAACTTATTACATACATTTAAGTGTAGGTACATCTACCTGTATCACGTCTCAACAGTTGCATACATTCCGCATCACAACTCGACGCTGCGCGTCTCGTAGTGATAAGAATGTACACAACTGTCTCGACGTGATACAAGTAGTTGTACCTACACATAATGTATGTAATGTATATGTATCATACCAGTGTTTACATTTTTGTTGCTAGATAAACTCAATTTGCTGTCTTTTTAATTAATATAATTTGACATTACTTGTTTATTCTAACATAAACTAAAAACCACAATGACATCTGTATACAATAAAAGTCTACTTATTCTAATATTTGTACTAACAAATAAATAATTTAATATAGGTTTTATGTTTAAAACTAAGTCAGTTCCAATTAATTGATTCTGAGAAATGGTGTGACCTTACTGCGAGAAATATCAATGGAAAAATTTAGAAAAATAAATAAATATTTATAGTGAATATAAAATCTATAATATGTACTTTCTAACCCATTACCAACCTTACATATAGATAGCAATTTAATTCAGACTACGTGTACTCATTTAACATATCAAATTTAATAATAAATAATTCCAGTCTTTGAACTGATGTTTGTGTACAGTGGTCCTTATTATGCTAATTATGTGGTTATATTTCACCTTAGTAAAATTAGGTCATTACTTACAATTACATGTAGTTCATGAGAGGACTTAATTAAAATATCACAGTGTGCAAAATAACTATAAATAGTTCCTAAAACTCATCATGTAAACTTCTTTTGACATTAACAACTTTACTGTTAATGAAAACATCCTTATGTTCCATCATTTCATTAATTGATACTTTTCCATCTTTGTTACTATCTAACATCTGTAGTAGATTTGCAGCTTCTGACTTGGACTGTTCTGGATTTCTGGGGTCCATATAATCCTATAAAATACATAATGCATACACAATTATGGTCTGTCCTGTAAAATATACTATCACAAGTTTGGGCTGTCACAGAAAAATATACGTAAGTAGTCTTTGAATAAACAAAAACATTACTTCTAAGGTGATGAGCTTAAAGGAAATTAATATCTGGTTTTAGGAAACCATAAATATAATAGGGGGCATGGCATAAAAACAGTGTATTTATATACCATCATCATTTTCCTGGAATGGCCTTCAATGTGCTGTTGTATAATGTCAACACAGTGTTTAAGCTACAACAAAGTAATAATCAAAATACTATGTTATGCAAGCTTTCATATTTTCGGTTTTGGAATAATATGCCTGGCTTCAATAATTATAGTTCTATCCGACTACAGTCAGCTGTCATAGTCAGACTGTTTAATTCAAGCTCTTGTCTCTGCCTCCAAATGCTGCATAACTATACACTAACTAAAGAGTAAAGACTAGTACTAAAGAAACATGAGATCGTTTCATTCATCATGAAAATGTTACAAACTGTGACAACTAAAGAAACATGTTATCACTTTATTCTTTATGAAAATGTTACGAACTGTTACAAATAAAGAAACATGGGATCACTTTATTCTTTATGAAAATGTTACGAACTGTGACAATTAAAAAACATGGGATCACTTTATTCTTCATGAAAATGTTACAAATTGTGAAAACTAAAGAAACATGGGATCACTTTATTCTTCATGAAAATGTTACAAACTGTGACAACTAAAGAAACATGGGATCACTTTATTCTTCGTGAAAATGTTACGAACTGTGACAACTAAACAAACATGGGATCACTTTATTCTTTATGAAATTGTTACAAACAGTGACAACTAAAGAGGCATGGGATCACTTTATTCTTCATGTAAATGTTACAAACTGTGACAACTAAAGAAACATGGGATCACTTTATTCTTCATGTAAATGTTACAAACTGTGACAACTAAAGAAACATGGGATCACTTTATTCTTCATGTAAATGTTACAAACTGTGACAACTAAAGAAACATGGGATCACTTTATTCTTCATTTAAATGTTACAAACTGTGACAACTAAAGAAACATGTGATCACTTTATTCTTCATTTAAATGTTACAAACTGTGACAACTAAAGAAGCATGGGATCACTTTATTCTTTATGAAAATGTTACAAACTGTGACAACTAAAGAAACATGGGATCACTTTATTCTTCATTTAAATGTTACAAACTGTGACAACTAAAGAAGCATGGGATCACATTATTCTTTATGAAAATGTTACAAACTGTGACAACTAAAGAAACATGGGATCACTTTATTCTTCGTGAAAATGTTACAAACTGTTACAACTAAAGAGGCATGGGATCACTTTATTCTTCATGTAAATGTTACAAACTGTGACAACTAAAGAAACATGGGATCACTTTATTCTTTATGAAAATGTTACAAATTGTGACAACTAAAGAAACATGGGATCACTTTATTCTTCATGAAAATGTTACAAACTGTGACAACTAAAGAAACATGGGATCACTTTATTCTTCATGAAAATGTTACAAACTGTTACAACTAAAGAAACATGGGATCACTTTATTCTTCATTTAAATGTTACAAACTGTGACAACTAAAGAGGCATGGGATCACTTTATTCTTCATGAAAATGTTACAAACTGTGACAACTAAAGAAACATGGGATCACTTTATTCTTTATGAAAATGTTACAAACTGTGACAACTAAAGAAACATGGGATCACTTTATTCTTCATGAAAATGTTACAAACTGTTACAACTAAAGAAACATGGGATCACTTTATTCTTCATTTAAATGTTACAAACTGTGACAACTAAAGAGGCATGGGATCACTTTATTCTTCATGAAAATGTTACAAACTGTGACAACTAAAGAAACATGGGATCACTTTATTCTTCATGAAAATGTTACAAACTGTGACAACTAAAGAAACATGGGATCACTTTATTCTTCATGTAAATGTTACAAACTGTGACAACTAAAGAAACATGGGATCACTTTATTCTTTGTGAAAATGTTACAAACTGTTACAACTAAAGAAACATGGGATCACTTTATTCTTCATTTAAATGTTACAAACAGTAACAACTAAAGAAACATGGGATCACTTTATTCTTCATTTAAATGTTACAAACAGTAACAACTAAAGAAACATGGGATCACTTTATTCTTCATGTAAATGTTACAAACTGTGACAACTAAAGAAACATGGGATCACTTTATTCTTCGTGAAAATGTTACAAACTGTTACAACTAAAGAAACATGGGATCACTTTATTCTTCGTGAAAATGTTACGAACTGTGACAACTAAAGAAACATGGGATCACTTTATTCTTTATGAAAATGTTACAAACTGTGACAACTAAACAAACATGGGATCACTTTATTCTTCTTGAAAATGTTACAAACTGTGACAACTAAACAAACATGGGATCACTTTATTCTTTGTGAAAATGTTACAAACTGTGACAACTAAAGAAACATGGGATCACTTTATTCTTTATGAAAATGTTACAAACTGTGACAACTAAACAAACATGGGATCACTTTATTCTTCGTGAAAATGTTACAAACTGTGACAACTAAACAAACATGGGATCACTTTATTCTTCGTGAAAATGTTACAAATTGTGACAACTAACGAAACATGGGATCACTTTATTCTTCATGAAAATGTTACAAACTGTGACAACTAAAGAAACATGGGATCACTTTATTCTTTATGAAAATGTTACGAACTGTGACAACTAAACAAACATGGGATCACTTTATTCTTTATGAAAATGTTACGAACTGTGATATCTTGTTGTTTTTAAGTGATCTATGGAATTTTGTGGTTTGTGTCCAGTTTATCTCAACTTTGTATACTCTGTAATTTGTTGTTCTGTATTTGAAGACAAAATTGTAGCTTTTTGATTTACACATTTCATAAATAATATTTTAATATGATTGCAAACAATATTTGGATTATCAATATTAATAAAAATAAACAATATCTTAAAAAATGTAATTGAACTCCTTACTAATAATTCTCGTCTTGTAGCTTTTCCATCTTTGTTTGCATCTATAGCTCTCTTAAATTCTGTTTGTCGTTCTTTTTGCCAATCAAGATCCATTTTCTTCTGTTCTGGATCCTCTACCTCGCCACCAGGTAATGCTATAAATTCTACCTCACTTAGTATTCCATCATTGTTAGTATCTACGGATTATGGGTAATGAAAAGTAATAAACTATAAGTTATTATTTTTTTACTAAAATTATTTGTAATATTTTTGTATAAATAAAACAAAACTTTTCTTGGATGAGCTACGTGACTAAAGTAAACCAAAGAATCTGAAGAAAACTGCCCTATCAAAATGACCAGAGGCTCTTAAGAGCCTGTATTGCTCACCTGATTTTATAGGCAATGAAGATGGCATTTCCCTGATGTTAAAGTAAGTCCTGTAATTTTCAATAAACTTAAAATAGGACCATCCAAACAATATTACTAGAAAGCTTTGTTTCCATTGGTTAACCGGTTGTATAGAGAAGATTTGTTTTATTTGCCCATAGGGTCCTATGTTAAACTAACTCCTGCGGTGGTGGCGGCCATTTTGAATTTCCAATTGCCATAAAAAACATAAACTTTATAGAGGACCATCCAAACAATATTGCTAGTAAGTTTTTGTTTCCATTACTTAACCGGTTTCAGAGAAGAAGCCTTTAAAAACTTTTTCCCATAGGGTCCTATGTTAAACTAAGTCCTGCGGTAGTGGCCATTTTGAATTTCCAATTGCCATAAAAAACACAAACTTTATAGAGGACCATCTAAACAATATTGCTAGTAAGTTTTGTTTTGATTGGTTAAACGGTTTCAGAGAAGAAGCCCTTTTAAACTTTTTTCTCATAGAGTCCAATGTTAAACCAAGTCCAGGGGTGGTGGCCATTTTGAATTTCTGATTGGGATAAAAAAAACGAACTTTATAGAGGACCATCCAAACTATATTGCTAGTAAGTTTTGTTTCGATTGGTTAACCGATTTCAGAGAAGAAGCCTTTTAAACTTTTCCCCATAGGGTCCTATGTTAAACTAAGTCCTTCGGTGGCATCCATTTTGATTTTCCAATAGACATAAAACACCTTAACTTTATAAAGGACCATCCAAACAATATTGGTTGTAAGTTTGGATTCGAATGGTTAACTGGTTTAAGAGAAGAAGCCATTTTAAACTTTTTTCCCATAGGGTTCAATGTTAAACAAAGTCCTGCAGTGGTGGCCATTTTGAATTTCCTATAGGGATAAAAAACACAAACTTTATAGAGGACCATCCAAACAATATTGCTAGTAAGTTTTGTTTCCATTGGTTGACTGGTTTCAGAGAAGAAGCTTTTTAAACTTTTTCCCATAGGGTCCAATGTTAAATTAAGTCCTGCGGTGGCAGCCATTTTGAATTTCCAATTGCCATAAAAAACACAAACTTTATAGAGGACCATCCAAACAATATTGCTAGTTAGTTTTTGTTTCCATTGATTAACCTGTTTCAGAGAAGAAGCCTTTTAAAACTTTTCCCCATAGGGTCCTATGTTAAACTAAGTCCTGCGGTAGCGGCCATTTTGAATTTCCAATTGCCATAAAAAACACAGACTTTATAGAGGACCATCGAAAAAATATTGCTAGTAAGTTTTGTTTTGATTGGTTAAACAGTTTTAGAGAAGAAGCCATTTTAAACTTTTTTCCCATAGGGTCCTATGTTAAACTAAGTCTTGAGGTGGTGGCCATATTGGTTTACCAATCAAAATAAAAAACACAAACTTTGTAAAGGTCCATCCAATGAACATTATGGCCAAGTTTGGTTTCAATTGGCCAAGTGGTTTCAGAGAAGAAGATTAAAATGTAAAAAGTTTACAGACGACGACGACGACAACGACAACGCCGACGGACACAAAGTGATAACAATAGCTCACCTGACCCTCTGGGTCAGGTGAGCTAAAAAAACTACTGCATTTCAAAACGCTGAATATTTTGAGGAAATAATTGTTGATTTCAAAATATAATTGGGATCTACAAAAGGAGCATAAGCTTGACTATACGCTGTAAGCAGTTTTTATTTGTCAGGCAAAAAACCTCAACCAAAACAGGCTAAATTTTACTATAGGAGCCTGTCATTGACTACCTTCACTGAAAGAAATACTACAGAATTATACATAGTATAATTTCAGTTTAAATAAGCCTAGAATATGTGTCAAACTTTCAGACTACAAAAATGAAATGGAATCAGGGCTCACGCTGGGTCAAAATTATAGGGAGAAGTCACTTCTCTTTTGGGTGGTTGACAGGGAGAAGTGAGGATAGAACAGGGAGAAGTGGGAGGACAACAGGGAGAAGTTGCATTATATGTCGCGAAAGCGTCCTGTTTTCTTTGTTTTTTTTAAAATAAGTGTTGGCATTTGCACTCTTATTGTTATATGTTTTTTTTTAGCAGTTTAATTTATTAAGGGATAAAGTATCAAAGATTTGATTAACTATTCAGTATACTTATTTCACACATTTCCATAAATACATGTATTAAACATAACAATAAAAAAAGAATAAACTGTCACAAAACTGTTCATTAAAATAAATGTTTGTCATTGGTACACAAATTGAATTCACGTCTTTCCATATGCGCGCCACCTACCGGTAACATGTTCGGTAACTCTAGTTTACATGTAAGACTGTAGTTGGTATACAAGCCATCACATAAAACTGTCACACTATACCTTCAATAAACAATTAATTGGCACCTGCGTAGGAGAAAACCCCATTAAATACCAGAGGCTCTTAAGAGCCTGTATCGCTCACCTGATTTTATAGGCAATGAAGATGGCATTTCCCTGATGTTAAAGTAAGTCCTGTAATTTTCAATAAACTTTAAATAGGACCATCCAAACAATATAACTAGAAAGCTTTGTTTGATTGGTTAACCAGTTGTATAGAGAAGATTTTTTTTATTTGCCCATATGGTCCTATGTTAAACTAAGTCCTGCGGCAGTGGCGGCCATTTTGAATTTCCAATTGCCATAAACAGCATAAACTGTATAGAGGACCATCCAAACAATATTGCTAGTAAGTTTTTGTTTCCATTGATTAACAGGTTTCAGAGAAGAAGCCTTTAAAAACTCTTTCCCATAAGGTCCTATGTTAAACTAAGTCCTTCGGTAGCGGCCATTTTGAATTTCCAATGGCCATAAAAAACATAAACTTTATAGAGGACCATCCAAACAATATTGCTAGTAAGTTTTTGTTTCCATTGATTAACCGGTTTCAGAGAATAAGCCTTTAAAAACTTTTTCCCATTGGGTCCTATGTTAAACTAAGTCCTGCGGTAGCGGCCATTTTGAATTTCCAATTGCCATAAAAAACATAAACTTTATAGAGGACCATCCAAACAATATTGCTAGTAAGTTTTGTTTTGATTGGTTAAATGGTTTCAGAGAAGAAGCCCTTTTAAACTTTTTTCTCATAGGGTCGAATGTTAAACCAAGTCCTGCGGTGGCGGCCATTTTGAATTTCCGATTGGGATAAAAAACATTAACTTTATAGAGGACCATCCAAACAATATTGCTAGTAAGTTTTGTTTCCATTGGTTGACCGGTTTCAGAAAAGAAGCCTTTCAAACTTTTTCCCATAGGGTCCAATGTTAAATTAAGTCCTGCGGTGGCAGCCATTTTGAATTTCCAATTGCCATAAAAAACACAAACTTTATAGAGGACCATCCAAACAATATTGCTAGTAAGTTTTTGTTTCCATTGATTAACCGGTTTCAGAGAAGAAGCCTTTTAAAACTTTTTCCCATAGGGTTCTATGTTAAACTAAGTCCTGCGGTGGTGGCCATTTTGAATTTCCAATTCCCATCAAAAACACAAACTTTATAGAGGACCATCCAAACAATATTGCTAGTAAGTTTTGTTTTGATTGGTTAAACGGTTTCAGAGAAGAAGCCCTTTTTAACTTTTTTCCCATAGGGTCCTATGTTAAACTAAGTCTTGAGGTGGCAGCCATATTGGTTTACCAATCAAAATAAAAAACACAAACTTTGTAAAGGTCCATCCAATGAACATAATGGCCAAGTTTGGTTTCAATTGGCCAAGTGGTTTCAGAGAAGAAGATTAAAATGTAAAAAGTTTACAGACGCCGACGACGCCGACGACGACGACGACGACGCCGACGGACGCAAAGTGATAACAATAGCTCACATGACCCTTTGGGTCAGGTGAGCTAAAAAAGGGATATTAAAATATGTATCAGATATACAGACTTTGCAAACTTTTGTCAAATAAAAGTGTGTTTTTCAAAACTCCTAATTTATAAGTATACACAAAAAGTGTTAACTAATGAACTGTGGTTAATAAGCTGCTTATAAATTGTTATTATAAATTACTTTCCCACTTTGTGCCCCAAGGAAATTAATTACCTGTTCAACGGATGCAAGATACTACACCTGGCTGCCGGTTAGATAAAGGTGATTTTTATTGTGGTGCCAACGAATATACGTGCAATGTAATTGACATAAATGTATTACTTGTACATGTAATTATATGTCTCTGATGTGTAAGAGCACAGATTATCAGTTACGGATAATTGAGTGATTACATATACCTATAATAAAAAAATGTCCAACTGAGAAGCTTCCTGTACAGGTGAATGGTGTTAATTGGAAAAGGTACACATGTAATTTTGTAATAATGACCATGGGAAAATGTGTTTGTTTCGGATACGACCTTCCAAGGAATATTTTACCCACATGTTTTAGGATAAGCATTTACCAAATTGCAGTCGTAGGTTTAGTGGAATATGTCGAAAATAAAAATAGCTTAAGATTATTTCCTTTTTTATTTGTTTAAAAAAATTATTGCAAACCAGAAAGGAGCATCGTTTTATGCAGTCATGTAGAAGATGTATTAACACATGATTTCAAGTCTATGATGGAATGCTCCTCCCATCGTTAAGTTTTTCATGCCACACCTATTGATTGGATTGTAATAGGTGTGTTGCTTTTGATACACGGGACCACCCACCTGTCAATTCACATCACATCAGGCGTTCAAAGGAATGACAATTTACACTGAATACTCGCATTGTGCACGTCCGATTGTTGTTGAATGTCTAGACAATTATATTATCTGTCAAATAAACAATTGTGTGAACCAAAAAATAAAACTGGAACATCACAATAACGAGGTCAAAATATGTTGCAAAACATTGTTTTTATGGTTTTTAATATTGAAAATAAGTATTTTCTCACTGAAAGTTAGTGGTAAGCATATACTGCATGTGCGAGTCATACATGTAAATCGCGGTTACCCGCCCCTTTAAGGGAGGTAACACCACTTAATTCGCAATCGGCGACATTCGAAGTACTATAAGAACTAGAAGTAGAAAATTACATCATTGTGACACATAATATATTATGTAAAATGGTAAAATTCACTATTAAAAGTATTTTACAATATTTCACTTAAATTTGTTTAAAGTAAATGACAAAATACTTTTTTACTACGTTTCTGTCATTGCAATACTTATTTCATACCTATCAGCGTATCATATTTGCAATCTCCGGTACCAAATTCATATCCGCTCCGGAAAATTTAATGTTTTTTTGCACTGAACTGGTTTTCCGTCGTATTTTAAACCTACGTTTTATATACTTAATACAAATTAAACGGGTACCAGTTGACTTTGTGGCGCGTAAACATAATAAACATGACGCGGTATCAAAAATACGACGATTCTTACCAAAATGGGAATAAAATTTTAAAGGCTACATTAGGCGATTCTACAAAATGATAGGGCGACTTAACTTCGCTTTGGAAGATGATCGAGGGCGAAGTGGGACCACGATAAAGCGACTTCTTCGCCCGAGTTGCCCTCCAACGCGAGCCCTGGGAATCATCTAATAAAATTATTGTCTATTGAAAAAATTTAATCAAGAGTCCAGCAAACTTTGATTTCGTATGACAGAATATTTTCAGGGTGTCTGACCAAATGTCACACAATTTCACCATGTCTTATACTGTTTAGTGATTTTTAGAAGCCAGAGCAGCCCCTGCAATGGACAAGCAAAATACTAACTCATACTAACTGCTGTCTTATTACATGTATATCAGTGTATATTGTGCATTATCTCACCTAAAGAATTTATAATAGTATCAATCATTTTGTTCATTGTGAGTATACTCTGTTCAGGATGACGAAATGCTAGGAATTCCTCTTTGTTCAGTTTGTTGTCCATAGGCATTTGTTCGACATCCGTCCATTTGAATTTATATTTTACCAACTGGTCCCTATCTGAAATAAAAGGAAACAACTCTCAAGTAAAATTATAAATTTCTGATACTGCCATCACAAATAATGTTCCTTCCAAGAAAATACATAGGTGTGTCACATTCATTTCATACCTTATGTTGGCCATTGTTCAACCCTTGCTGATGCACTGAGAGCCTTGGTCTATGAGGACACTGACAACCTTTAATTTGCCTATGACCACACTGACAACCTTGGTCTATGAGTGATTGAGGACACTGACAACCTTGGTCTATAAGGAGACTAATAACCTTGGTCTATAAGGACACTAATAACCTTGGTCTATGAGGACACTAATAACCTTGGTCTATGAGGACACTGATAACCTTGGTCTATAAGGACACTAATAACCTTGGTCTATGAGGACACTAATAACCTTGGTCTATGAGGACACCAATAACCTTGGTCTATAAGACACTAATAACCTTGGTCTATAAGGACACTAATAACCTTGGTCTATGAGGACACTAATAACCTTGGTCTATGAGGACACTAATAACCTTGGTCTATGAGGACACCAATAACCTTGGTCTATAAAGACACTAATAACCTTGGTCTATAAGGACACCAATAACCTTGGTCTATGAGGACACTAATAACCTTGGTCTATGAGTGATTGAGGACACTGACAACCTTGGTCTATAAGGAGACTAATAACCTTGGTCTATAAGGACACTAATAACCTTGGTCTATGAGGACACTAATAACCTTGGTCTATGAGGACACTGATAACCTTGGTCTATAAGGACACTAATAACCTTGGTCTATGAGGACACTAATAACCTTGGTCTATGAGGACACCAATAACCTTGGTCTATAAAGACACTAATAACCTTGGTCTATAAGGACACTAATAACCTTAAATATTTTTTAAAGTGTTAAATATTTCATATGTTTAGGACAACCCAATTAGAATAAGTTCTTGTCTGAAATGAATCCTCAATAAAGTTATTATGTTCCTATAGACTGCTGTACTGCCTTTACCTTTTTCATTCAGTTCAATTCTTCCATCTCCATAATCCTTTAAAAAACTGTCAACAGTTCCCACATCATAATTTTTGGCAATAAGGAAGTGTTTGTAGTACTCCTTCCAATCCACCAATCCTACAAACAAAGAATAATTGATTATGTCTGTGTATACTTTGTGTGGACTGGTAAAGCAGGATAAGCTAACATTTCTATATCTCCTCTTTTTTCAGGGAGGAACATGTTGCTGTTTATTTTATATGTTTGCTATACATGTTGTATTCCTGAGTTTTCTGTTAGCAATTGGTTTATAACCTTTTACTAAGATTTTTTCCATTTTGATTATGCCCTGCATCTTCGGAATCAGCTTACAGAGCGGTAAAGCATTCAATATTCTACATCTACTGACAGGATCATTGTTGTATCGTAATTTTATTGGGTAGAATAATACAACTATACACAACTACATGTAGTACAAGTATGTACATATAACATACTACAACAATATCAATATTATGTCTTTACTTTACTAATATAGAACAGAAATGTCCAATTTGTAAAACAACCTTTAGTTAAAACAAGAACATCTTCAGTATAACAGTATGTTTCTTAACAACAGTAACAGTGAATATATATATCAAATAAAGCAACCTCAGAACTACAATTTTTTTCTTTTATTTTTATGACATTTACAACTAGATGTAAAATGTCAAATAGCATCCATAACAAACAAAATGTATAAGATCTCAAAGCAAATTTATATGGCTTGGAAGACAAGTATTTGTTATCAAAGCTGACAGTAAATTTACTTACTGATAATGACATTTAGGGTATTTGTATCAATCAACTGGGAAAAAAGTAGATATTTCAATGATGATGGCATTGTAGTTAGTATTCACCAATTGAATTCCTGTTTCCTACAAATAAAATATAAATACCATCTCCATCAGGATCCATGTGTTTAAATATATGTGCATTTTCCTCTAGGGCTTCATCAAAATGTTGTCTAATTTTGTCCTGTATCCAATCTGCCAGCTCTACTAAACTCATCTTACCATCAGCATCTGTGTCCACTCTACAAGATACAAAATTTATTGTATATTCAGATATATGTATTTGGACAGTTGAAATGTTTAACAGACTTCCCCTGGTTTAATTCTAGAAAACAGTAATGTTGGACACATTACTGACAGTGGATATACTATATATGTGGTTGACAAAGTTACAGACAAACTAATGAATGAATTAAGGAAACATGGTATAATGAAGTAAGTAATACAGTATGCCAAAAGTGAGAACATACAATATTGAAAACTGATATCCTTGTTGGATCTTAAGGAGTTTTCCCAATAGAACGATCAGTGGTAGCTAGACTATGTTGTGGAATATTTCCTTTAGAGGTACTAGTAGAAAGTGACATATTTACATGTAGGTACATTCCGCTGGAACAAAGAGTGTAGAAGCTGTTTAACCCGGCTCCATTGAAAATGAAAAACATTTTACATTATTCTGCAATCCGTACACAAATTTGAGAAATAAACTGTTGTGAGATGAAGCCACAGTTGTCACTGAATTAAATTTTTTTCAAAACTGAACTCTGTTAACCAGCAATTTTATACTCATTTCTAATTTCATTTATGGACTTTGATAAAATCCACAGTGAATCTCTCTAGTTTATGGTACTAGTAACTATTTAATATACCCTATTAATTATTTAATTTATATGTCGTATTTAATAAAGAATTCACTTTCATGGTTTAATCATCTATGTTACATGTATATATTAAATGTGTATATCTTTATGACTTCATTAATATTGTCATTGAATCAAAAGCCTCATTGGTGGCTGCAAAATCTGTTTTAATAAATCATTCATTCATATAATTACTAAATACAATCCTAAAAAAATAATTGTAATTGATAAAAAGAGTCCCATCAAATTTAGTCATTTTGCTTCCCGGACAAGTCTACTGGTATTTTGACCTGAACACTTCAACCAAGACAGAGCGGTACTAGATGTTGGTCACTTAGTTAAAGAGAAGATATACTTATATTTGTCAATAGTATTATTTTAGTTTTGACATTTTAAATTTTTATTATAATGTAATTTTGTATGTTTAATGAAATAATACATGATGCACAACAAAGACGTGTTTGCACACTTGTTTTTGTAAGATCTTAGATGTGCATCTTCTATTGTCATGTGTTATTATCTTGTATTAAAAAGAAATTATCAATGTGTCTAGTTGTATCTTAATGTATCTTTTATCCATCCATATTATTCCCTTCTTGTCAAGAATGAAACAAAGAATTCAGTGTTCATTTACAATTTACAGATATTAATGCAGTTTAATAAATTTTTTCATAACATAATTATAATAATACATATGGTTCATTATGATATGCTTGCAGCTTACAGTTTTTATATAATTTGTTTGTATACACAACATATTTTTGTACGAATATATATGTATTCTATGAAACCACTAAATTGTGTTTTGTGTATATACTTTGCTACCATTATCCATTATACCTGCTAACTATAAACCAATGTATTTGGATTATTCAAATGTGAAAACTAACTTGTGAAAAATATCTTCCAACTTTGCATCAGCAACATCAATTGGTTCATTATCAATTTCTTCATGGTTTCCAAGGAATGCTTCCTTGTGAAAGTCTTTATTTAGCATTCCATCTTGCTCGAATCTGACTCCTTCTAAGTGATCTGGTGGCTGAAGTTTGTCAATAGACAATTTACTATCACTAGTATCATTTGGTCTTGGCCTTCCACCACAGTGAGTAGAAAATAGAATGACACATGTAACTGTAAGAGCAAAATACGTCATTTTACTCTCATTAACAACGTGCGACTCGAAATGAGAATAATGTTCAATTTATAAATTCTGAAAAACTGTGGAAGGGATGTGATTTCTACACATATTATTGTATAACACTATGCAGAGTGTTGTTTTGTGCTTATTGTGTGTTCATAAAACGACATTACCGACATCTAGATACACAAACTTTGATTACGTCAAGGTTATTTTACTGATAACAATTTGATCATTCCGCATGTAATATAATTCAACAAAAAACTTACTAGTGAAATATTTAACCTTTCAGTTAATTGCAAAATATACAATTTATAAACTAAAGTTAATGTTTGCGTGAAGAAAATTGGTTAATTTTCTTATAACAACTTACATCAACATAACTCAAATGACAAACAAACTGCGTCATCGAAAATTCCTCCGCATTTGAGAACGTTACGTCCAACATGGCGGAAGAGAAGCCAAATCCTCTTACAACAAGAGACTTTAGTAAAGTCATTCTTACGTTAGAAACTGTATTAATTCCTGATGACAAATTATCCCCTACGCCTTCATTGCAAGATGGTCTTGATACTGAAACAGAAATGGATCTGCGAATAGTGGGTTGCGAACTTATTCAGACGTCTGGTGTGCTTTTGAAACTTCCACAGGTTCGACGCCATTTTAATGTATTTCTTTGTTTTCATAAAAATGTGTTTTCCTTTTTTACTGAATCTTAGTATTTATTCCTTTACACCTATACCATGATTAGTTACTTAAACGAATTATTCGTAATAATTCTATTATTTGACGAATTTGGTTGTTCCAATCGCAAGTCTTTTGCATTGGTACCTTTCTCTTGGCTATCTGGACGTTTCGTGCATAGTGCATTTTCAACCATACTATATTTAGATTAGATTTAGATTAGTATATAGTCAGAAAATATAGAGTTTATTTGTACGAGCCTTAGAAACGGGTAGAAATGCAGGACTCTGCCAAGCATTTCTCACCTGTTTTTCGGTGAGTACAAATAAACGTTATATTTTCTGACAATTTACGAACAATGTTTTTTATTCTGCAGCCAGAAAATACTAATGGAAAACATGAAAAAGTGCATTACTTGCCGATTTTTACTTGACCTGTTCAGCACGTATTGGAGTGATAGCCTGAACACAGGAATTTGACCCCATATCATTTGGGTCGAAATATTGCCAGATAACGAAACAAAATGTATTGTCGCGAATGAAGTGAGCGAAGGAGTCTAACGCAAAAGTAAACAATTCCTACCCCCTTACCTTTGTTGTTGAGTTTGCTTTGAGAATTTGCGCTGACAACATGATTGTAGGTGTTCTACGCAGGGGATGCTCTGGCTTCTAAAAAGCTGGCGCCAAAAAAATCACCAACTGCAATTTTCCGTCGCCAGTTTTGTAAAAGTATCGCCATATTAGAAATTGATAGATCACTATATGACATGGCGAAATTTTTTTATAACATTAAATGTTAAACATATATATGTGTGACATATTCTGTAACGTCGGACGAAATCCATGTTTGCCTGACTCTTAATTCAATTTTTCAAAAGTTTGGTCTCGAGCAGCCCGTACACTTATTGTATTTTAATCATGAAAAGGTGTGCGAGTGATTTCTTGTTGGCAGAAAACAAAAATTTTACAGTTATTTATTAGAAACATCTATTCCCATTAATGAACATAAAACCGGAAATACTGAAAATAGAACTACGCATGCGTAAGAGTTTTCTAATTACGAAATTGAGACGGACATCCGGTCCGGAAATCACTCAACAACGACATCAGTTTTCATACCTGTATTTTATTAATTACATTATAAAAAAAATATTACTACAAAAATATGTTTGTTTTGTTATTTTTATAAATTAATTAACAGCATCAATTGTTTTATTTCACGTCTACTCAAATGTGATGCAGGTAAAGCTGCTTTTCATCAGACAACTTTGTTGATTCATTTACTGCTGATTTCCGTTTTATAAGTCCAAATAACACACATGTCACTGGATACTACACAATACACATGTATTTACGACCATAGAAGCCGACAAAGGATCTTTAATGATGCAATCGCCGATTACCGATAAATTTAAAACGTGCATGCATCGTTTAACACTATAAAACCTTGGCGCCAAAAAAATCGCCAGATGCAATATTTTGTCGCCAAATTAAAAAAAAAATCGCAATTGGCGACATTGGCGAAGCCCAGTGCGGCCCCTGGTTCTACGTACTCACTGACATTTGTCCGGAAATTGCAAGAGGAAGAGCACATGGCGTATGTCATATTGGGTTACGTCCCTTTATCTACAGATGTGCTAGAAATGTAAACAATTTGCATGCCCATTCATGTACTGCAGTACGTGAATTACGTAGAAAAAGTAATTTGAACGTATAAAATGCAAGACCGATACATGCGTGCAGGCATAAGTTAAAAAAATTTAAGTTGTAAACATTACAACGTCCTACTTATTGAATTGAAGGTCCAATTGTTAAATCTATTCTCACTGGTTGATTTTAGCAATTTAATCCAAAAGAAGCTATGCTTCTTTTACCCTCTCATTGACGGTCATTTACTATGATTCCGCAATTTTGATTTGCAAATTTCTAAAATTTAATCCAATCGGCAGAAGCACTTTAATAAGTACTAACTTTGTTTGACCTTCACGCTGCCGAGGAACAATATGCAGGGTACCTTAACCCAATTTGGGGGTAAGAGAAAAAACACTGAGCCGGAAGCCGATATAAAAAATAATAATTATCAAGGAATTAATAATTCAGAGTGGACAGAAAAGAGTTTATGAAAAAATAAATCAGATGAAAAAAAAACCACATTAAAATATGTACCCCAAAAAATTTCACTGTACCCCTAAATTGTTAGGCCAAAGGGTACATGAACCCCCCAACTAAAAAAGTGGTGGGCATGCTGCATATTTGTATAGGTAAATTAAACATATTTATGCATTATCTCATTTCAGGTGGCAATGGCAACAGGTCAGATCTTGTTCCAGAGGTTTTACTATTCCAAGTCATTTGTGAAGCATAATATGGAGGTATGAACATGTCATTTTCTATCTACAGGTAAAATGTAGTTTCAAAAAATAAAAGCATAAAAAATCAATTTATTGCATTTCATAATAATAGGATATAAGATTTGCATAGTAAAAATTCTTTGATTGATTGATGTTTTACGTCCAGCAAGCAATATTTCAGCTATATTCAGGATGTTTAAAGATTGAATTGTCTCCAGAAAAAAAAATCAGTCGTCATGCTATCTAAATTTATTTTTTATTGAGTTATTTTAGTGTTGATGGATATCTTTTGTATATAATTTTCAGAATCTAGCAATGGCATGTATTAATTTGGCTGCTAAAATAGAGGAATCTCCAAGGAGAATGAGAGATGTGATAAATGTGTTTCATCATATTAAACAAATGAGAAAACAAAAGTAAGTGAATGTTTTTGTAGATGTTAAGCATAATGTAAAAAATGTGCAGTGAAACTTGTTTAAAATGTTCTTTTTTAAAGCTTTTTAGATACATCTATACAATATTTTATCTTCAGCTGTTTCAATACAGAAGAGTATTTTACAATGATCAATAGTCAGAGAATTCTCTGATGTCCAAGCATAAGTGTGAATTTTGCAACATAGGTCTTGTTGTTCAATTTTTTGTGAGATTCAACCATAAATAAATCACTTCTTTAAAAAAATTTTATCCTTGGTAAACATGCTGATGGTATTGATGTTTGTAAATGTACACGAAACAAACATTTATATATTATGATTATCAAAAAGTATATGAAATGTATATTGTACATTTTATATCGAGAAAATAAAGGATGATGTTCTGCCACTCAATAGGCAGAAGAGGAATTTTCAACATATCATATAGACAGGGGGAATACAATCAATTGTAAAACTTCATATTTAATGGAAGGTTATTAGTAATCAGCATAAAAATTGTGTTTTCAATTTTAATTAAATAATGAATATTAAAATTCTTTTTTTTTATAGAACATTCGTTCCATTGGTACTTGATCAAAATTACATCAATCAGAAGAACCAAGTCATCAAAGCAGAGCGTCGTATACTTAAGGAACTAGGGTTCAGTGTTCATGTTAAACATCCACACAAGGTAAGCTGCTCATTACAGGTTTTATTAATATGGACGTCATGGTATTTAAAATTCTGGGAAGAACCTTCATCATATTAAATTTTGTTTCAGTTGTTACTATTTCATATATGACTTTTAAAAAAGATTGAATTGTACCTTTTTACTTCTAGGAAGTAATGTGTGCTAGTCAGATATTTGTTGTCTGTCATTAAAATATTAACGGATTCTTGGTTTTTCTCCTGGATCATTAATAGGTTATTTTCCCAGAATAAAAATACCAGACTGTCATATTTAAAAAAAAATCCCAGTAAGTCACTGGGGTAATGTGGCAACACACCCTTAATTTTACATTTTAGAAAACCAGTCGACATGTGAATTGTCTGCCTAACCAAGAGATGGACACAGTGCACAGGTTGTTGTTCCAACAGTAACTTGATATTTTATTGTATTGTTTAACCTTTATTTTTCAGGTGATTGTGGTCTATCTCCAAGTGTTGGAGTGTGAACAAAACCTAAAACTGGTGCAGTGTGCATGGTAGGTATCTGTTATGTACTTTTCAAAGCTTTGTGTAGAAAGACATTCTTTGTTGGTAGTGTTGGTATTTCAGAAAAGCAAGGACTGCACTAAAAGGTTTTCCATTTTGTGATTGAGAAAAAGAAATCTGAGGAATATTTTGTATTAGACAAACTACACATGCACGACGACAACAAAAATGTGTGCATACTGGCCACAAATTAAATACCAGTTATTGCAGTTGAAGTGCATGTGTACAATTTTTGCATTGAACTGAAATCTTAAATGGTACCATCATTGAAAGTTTTTTATGTATTTTTTTAAATTTTGGTTGAGAATTGTTAATGTAAAATTAAATAAAATTTACTTCCTGTACATAAAAATAGCTCATTAGTGTTTGCTTTCAAATTTCGCATTAATCAGGCCTCATTTCCCCACTGTTTAGGTCCAGGTAGCCATGTAGACTAAACCTTCAAAAAAGTGCTGGGGAAATAAAATATTGATAGAAAATTGAGCATTAATACCTACAGTCATTTTTTTTATGTTCAACTCTTCTATTATAAGACTAAACTGCAACTTTTAACATTTTACAAAATAAAATGTTCAATCATATCATTCCTTTTCCTTTTTGTTGGATTTTAAAAAACCCACATTTTAGAGAAACTGTTTTTCAGTAAGTGGCAATTATTAAAAGACCACTATTTGATAAAGAAAATATCTAGATTAATTATTAAGTTGACTGGGATATGGAGATATTGTTAGGAGGAATGTTGAAAAATACTTTTAAAATGAAGGTTCATACAGGTAGCATTTACAAGAAATCCTGTTTATCTGGTCTGCAGTCCTAAAAGATGAATGGAAAAGCAATATCCTCTTAATTTTTATTTGCACTGCTTAATAAATTCTTAAAATGACATTAGAAAAAAATGGAACCTATTGATAGAATTATTAATATAGGGTAAGTCTCAAGATTTTTTTCATTTTTATTGTAAGGCACAACATATATTCATCATTTCTAAATAATAACTCATCACTCATTTGATACAATTTTGTACTGTACGCACTGTAAAAAATTTGTTATTTTATTGAATCATGTTAAGTCCCTTTTTAACTAGAGAAGGATTTTGGAAGGGGTTATAATCTTTAAAATGTTAAAACCTGTATTCCACTTTTATTCTTTTGTATTATGAGTAAGGGCTATTCCAGGGACGCAGTCGATAAAATAATGTGTAGGTGAAAGGTAAAATTGCATATTTCAATTTGTTGGGTGGGGCGTCTAAAAAAAAAATAATAATAATTTGATATAGGAAAATTATAAGTGGGGGGGGGGGGGGTTTAATTTTAATTTAAATCTATTGGTGGTACCCCTTAATTTCAAGGTGCTTTGCCCCCAGGATACATTTTTTTTCTGGAATAGTCCTTATGATTGCTATTTTAAAACTTGATAAAAAAAACCCTTGCCTAATCCACCCCTCAAGTTAAATTGGGAAGTTCAAATTATATTTGATTATGGGAAAAAAAATTTGTATCATTTTGTAATTCAAGGGCTTTTCCAAAACAAAAACACATCAGCTTCTAGACTGTCCACCAAATTCTAATATTAAAATTGTTCATTATAAAATTTGAAGCATTAACAGTAATTTTGAATACTGAAGTGATTTTTTTGGAATTGCACTTGAACTAGGGTCTGTCTGGTGCTAAAACGATGCTTCAAGTTGTAAACTTCCTGTATTTTTATTATGTGTTGTTGACAGTTTTCCTAAAACTGTGATTTAGATATCTTTAATCTGTAATTTCTAATGATATATTAATGAAATTCCATAAATGATCATGTATATGGATACCATATTTGTATGTTTATCTAGATGTTGTTTTGTGTTTGACATGTATTTCTTATAAGTTAGATTCCATTAAGAAATGGAACACACAGTTATAAAGAGATTTGTATTAATTCTATATTTTTCCTTTTTGCCTACCCCAGATTAGGTGGGTAAAGTCTGTCTTGCAATGAATGCACCATCCTCTGGTACCAGTACCCAACCTACGCAACATCGATGGAATGACCAGTAGGGAACCAGTTCCTGTGCTATACAGACCACAGAGTAGTGCTGTTGAGAGTGTCTAAGGTTATTCACAAAACGGCACTCAATTCCTACATGTTAAAACAGTTGGTTTAAGTCAAAAGTTTGTTATAAATATAACGATATTGAAAGTTACACAAATGTTATAAGTGTGAATGGAAAAATTGATGGGAAAAGTTTTAAAAAATGAACAGTTTAATTAAATAAACTGCATGAACATGGAAAATGCCAAAATGTATAGAATGAAGTAAGAATGACTTACATTGTGTTGACAATCTGAGTCTTGTTTTAATGTATTAGATTGTTTTACAGCAGTGAACATTCTATAAAGTGGATTTATGGTAATGATAGTAATGAACTTGACAATAAACTGGAAGAACTTTAAAAGTACTGGATGAGGTTCGTTGATGACGTGGAGGATAAAAAAAATGGAGGAGTGCATTTGTTATGTTGTTTATAATGTTTATTTATTTTCAAATTTTCCAGTTTAGTGTTGTGAACAAAGGATTCCGGTACTAAATGGTTGGTATTTATTTAAAACTTAATTGCAAGAAATTACTAATTTATGTAGAAAGAAGTGTTATTTGTTCACTGTAAATTAGGTTTTTTCCAGCATGACTATGTGCTCAATATTTACACTGTAACAAAATATAAATTATACAACTGTTATTTAACATACACAATCCCACAGAGTGGTTCCATGACAATGTTCTACATGTACATTCAAAAACAACAGGATCGGATACTGCAGACAAGGATAATCATGAGACATTTCTGTGAAATACAGAGGAAAACTGCTGCATAAAAGATGAACTTTTTCAGAAACTTTGAAGTGCTGCAAGAATTTATGTGAAAAAAGGACATTTATGCTTGCTTTGATTGGATATCTGGTTATATTGTAAACATCTGTTGTTTGTGACTGTTCTTTACATGATGATTTATATGTTGATGCCTTGACAATAATACCAAACTTTTTGTGTAGTTACATAGTCTTATAAAAATAGTAACATAAATTGAACAGAAATAATGTGTTTATTTTTGTCTGTTAACAGGAATTACATGAATGACAGTTTCAGAACAGATGTGTTTGTCAGATTCTACCCAGAGACAATTGCTTGTGCTTGTATATACCTTGCTGCCAGACAGTTACAGGTGACTTGAAATATAATTTTGATGAAAACATTTAAATAGTTACAGTGAGCGTTGTACTCTGCTGCTCATGAATCAAAACATGTAGTATTACAAGTTTTTCTAAATTAGATGTCAAGATGTGACATAAGTTAAAGTCTTTCCTCATCAAGATGGTCTTATTACAAAATAGCAAATATGTAGAGATTTACTTATATTGGTAGGGAGATTTTACTGGAACTTTGAAACATTACCATGAAATTTTGTCACAAGTTGTATTTGAGAAAAGCTAAACCAGTCTGTTAATATGTAGTATGAATATTTTTCTTTGGTTACAGATAGCTCTTCCCGACAGACCAGCCTGGTATTCCATATTTAATGTTAGGGAGACAGATATACAAGAAATTTGCCTTACTATTCTACGTTTGTATGCTCGCCAAAGGGTAAATATGATTATATGTATTCATATCTTATTAAAAAAGACTTAATTATATTCTGATTACATTTTTTAAGGTTAACAAATATATACCCTAAATTTTGATATTTTGGTTGTAGTTTTATTTTGTTTTATTTGGAGCTTTCGTTGAAAGAGCCAAAACTAAACGCACCAATATTTTACATGCCAAAATTAAGTTTGTGGCTTAAAATGCCAGTCATACACAAGTGGAATAAAAAATTACAGGTATACATTTGTATGCATATTTATTTATTAAAAGAAAATACAATGAATAAATTTCTATTCATACATAATGATTATTTACTAATTGTTATTGATAATAAAAATAACGCCTTCTGATGATATACTGCCGGAATACAAAAGGATAAATATTTATATCAGTAATTGTTAATTACTGACAGAGTCAACAGTCAGGGAGATCATCAAATACAGTTATATTTTTCATAACCAAATTTAGTTACATTTTTATAAGTGTTTTGATTGCTCCCCTTTGAAAGTTCTTGAAAAACGTAACCTTTTCAGGTTACATTTTTCGGGAGCAGGACAACTGCCCCCCGGACAACTGCCCCCTGGACAATTGCCCCCGGACAACTGCCCCCCGGACAATTGCCCCCCTAGGACAACTGCCCCCCATTGGACAATTGCCCCCATATATTTGTCATGTTTTAAAAAATAAAAGAATACATAAGATGAAAATTTGTTTTTATTAATGACACACAGAAGTAAAGCAAACAAAAATATTACAGAGATAACAATCATTTAAATATATTTGTTCAGCACTAATGTCACTTGAGCACTAAGTCCTAAAAGTGAATGTTGTATGCAATACCCCTCAAGAAGTCCGTTACATGTCTGTTGGCATAGTTCTGTACTAGGTTTAATAGGCGGCTTGCAGTATCTTGGTACTTTTTTCTCTGTGGGATGACGTCACCTGCTAGAATCTGGGTTAGTTGTACCTGGTGTAATGACTGTTAAAGTGAAATCAATTGTAAATTATTTAATTCTTAAATAAATAGTTAACCCTTTAACAGTATCATCAAAGAAAATTAAGTGAAATCAAATATAAATGAGTATATATAAAAAGTTATTTATGGTTTTTATTTAAAATTATCTAAGAAAATTCCATATTCCTTATTTACTATTATTTTTTAAATTATCCAAGAAAATTGACAGATGGGGGGCAATTGTCCTAGGGGGGGCAGTTGTCCTAGACCCACATTTTTCAATACCATTAAAATGGGGAATAACTCTATTTTTTTTTAAAGAAAAAAAATGAAATGATATGTGTTATGTCCCTTAATTATGAACATGTAAGACACAATAAAACCACTGAATCAAATTTTAATCATAACATCCTGGAACATATAAAATTCAAGAAACATTCTTCAACAACTAAACCTGCAAAGGAAACAATACAACAATAACAGTGCTGTACAGATGCATACACCATTTACATACAAAATCAGGCATATAAGATATTATAAAAAGATATTTCCAATAAAAATGTTTGAGCTGAGAAAATACTGCAAGAAGAAAACTTGATAACATTTTTCACCAGAATTTTTTTTTCAAAATACAAGTGTATTATTTATAAATATAATACTACATTTGAAACACGCTCAGCAATAAAACAAAACAGATCAAGAAATTAATTCAGTGTGGCCTTATTCAATAAAATAGAACAAATGTAATCATGTCATTGTAGATGCTCTGTAACTGTATTGAATGAACACCACAAATAACAATTATTCAGTAACAAAAGTTGTATAAAATTTTTAAGAAAACTCAATTACATGTATCAATTTATATATTTTAACTTGGAAATCATGTCATGCCATGCAAAATATTAGGTACCCATTTTTAATAATAAACATTCTAAAAAGAAATCAATGGCATGCTATGTAAATGTATTGACTTGTACACTGTGACTTATGATTATACATGTACAATGAAAAAATTTGTTTTAAAAAACCCTAAAAACTCACTTGATCACGTACATACATGTAATACAAAAAAAACCTGTCCAAGTCAAAAATGGCCAGATTTGTTAAAATATTTGTAACCTTGGTCAATAAAATACACCTTTTCTTAAAAATGATATAAAAAAACATGTCATGGAATAGCTTTATACCCGCATTAACACAAGCACCAAAATTACAATTATAAAGATACAGAAGTAGTTAATTGAACACATAGGTGAACTAACGCCTGATTACTCAAAAGTTGTTAAAAAAATCTTTCAAAACTCATTCGATAAAATACACCTTCTCTTAAAAAATGATATAAAAACATGTCATGAGATAGCTATATTATAACAGCTTTCAGCTAAAAAAACTTAAAAAAAATATATATACACATGATAGACTATAGACATGTATACAACATGAAGTTAATACTATCACAAAATCTACTTGTATCCTAACAAGTAGAATGAACGTAATCTTGCTACATTTTATCATGTCTTATGAACATAAAAAAAAGGAAAAAATTTATCATTTTTTAACAAAAATTAAATTTAATAAAGAAGTTCATGATGATAATGATGATGACATAATTATTATATTGATGATATGTAAAATTTATCAAAAAAAATACCCGCCCAAAAAAGGGAAAAAAACCCATCTTTTATCTGATATAAAGTGACAAAGCATTTCATTACATGTAAAAGTTTAAAATAAAGAAAAAATCTGTCAGTCTAAAATGACAAATAATAAATCAACTGTATATTTAAAGGTCTTCAAATTGGAACACCAATGATCTTCTTTTCATAATGAGAGTCGGTTCCATCAAAATCTTCTTAACATCCTTCTGTAAAATTATGGAATGTTCTTCGATTTCAGGCCATATTTTTATTTTAGAGTCTTGAGAATTTTTCATGAATTTTACTCTGTATGAGTTATCTTCAAGGACCTCAACTACCTAAAATAAAAAGAAAATGATGCAAATTCAAAAATAATATCACAAAAAAAGATAACTGTGCATATATTCTTTTGAGTTGTTTAAATTTAAACATTCATGTATCATTTTAGAATCTATCATTGAATTAATATTCCTTCAAATTTTTTAAATTGTAAAAAAGAGACCGCTCTGCTAAAATCACAAACTTTCTGCCAAATGAGTGACTTTTTAGCTCACCTGGACCGAAGGTCCATGTGAGCTATTGCTATCACTTGGCGTCCGTCGTCCGTCGTCCGTCGTAAACTTTTTCAAAAATCTTCTCCTCTGAAACCACTGGGCCACTTTTTTTCAAACTTGGCCACAATCATCCTTAGGGTTCCTAGTTTCAAGTTTGTACCCAGGGTGTTGATCAACAGACAAATATGGCCGCTGTTACTAAAAATAGAACATGGGGGTCAACACAGGTTTTTGATCATTATCTAAAAAACTATAATAGCTATAGAGAAAACCGTTACTTCAAATTGATCAGCACATTAAGTTCTACAATAGTTGCTATTAGTGCGAAGTTGTGTATTGGCTTCTTGTAGGAGTTATTGCCCTTTTTTGACGATTTTTGACAAAATTTTTGGTATTTACAATATAACCTGAAAAATATACGAGGTAGAGTGAAACTGTAAATGGCAAAAATGATCAGCAATAAAAGCCCTACAATTCACTTGATTGGTCTGAAATTGTCAGATGACTCTTTATATGAGTTATTGCCCTTAAATGGTAATTTTTTATGAAATTTTCCGTTTTTGTCCTGTAACTTTAAAACTATAACAGCTAGAGTAAAACTGTAAAGAGCAAAAATGATCAACAATACAAGCCCTACAATTCACTGTATTAGTCTGAAATTGTCAGATGACTCCTTATAGGAGTTATTGCCCTTAAATGGCAATTTTTTATGAAATTTTCCGTTTTTGTCCTGTAACTTGAAAACTATAGCAGCTAGATTGAAACTGTAAATTGCACAAATGATCAGCAATAAAGACCCTACAATTCACTTGATTGGTCTGAAATTGTCAGATGACTCCTTATATGAGTTATTGCCCTTAAATGGTAATTTTTTATGAAATTTTCCGTTTTTGTCCTGTAACTTTAAAACTATAACAGCTAGAGTAAAACTGTAAAGAGCAAAAATGATCAACAATACAAGCCCTACAATTCACTGTATTAGTCTGAAATTGTCAGATGACTCCTTATAGGAGTTATTGCCCTTAAATGGCAATTTTTTATGAAATTTTCCGTTTTTGTCCTGTAACTTGAAAACTATAGCAGCTAGATTGAAACTGTAAATTGCACAAATGATCAGCAATAAAGACCCTACAATTCACTTGATTGGTCTGAAATTGTCAGATGACTCCTTATATGAGTTATTGCCCTTAAATTGCAATTTTTTATGAAATTTTCCGTTTTTGTCCTGTAACTTAAAAACCATAGCAGCTAGAGTGAAATAATAAATTGCAAAAATGATCAGCAAAAAAGCCCTACAATTCATTTAATTGGTCTGAAATTGTCAGATGACTCCTTATAGGGGTTATTGCCCTTAAATGACAATTTTGTTAAGAAATTTTCCATTTTTGTCCTGTAACTTGAAAACTAGAGTAGCTAGATTAAAACTGTAAATTGCACAAATGATCAGCAATAGAAGCCCTACAAATGATTGCTTAGTCCCAAAATTGCAAGATGACTCTTTATAGGAGTTATTGCCCTTTCATTATGAATTTGGACATATGAACAGTTTTTTAATTATAAATTAGTCTATAACACACCTATTAGTAGAGTAAAACTGTAAATTTCTAAAGTACCCTAAAGGACAATGCCTAAAAACCATTTAATTTTCAGAAATTGTGGATGGCACCTTATAGGAGTTATTGTATTTAACAAATTTTTTGAAGAAATGTTTAGTTTTTGCACAGTAACTTAAAAGCTATAACAACTAGACTAAAACTGTTAATTTCAAAAATTTTAATATAGTTTAAGTCATTTGGATTCCAGGTGAGCGATTACAGGCTCCTGGGAGCCTCTAGTTATCATATGGTTTAGGATACATGTACATATAAACATAAACCTATCTTGAGCTATTCAAACAATGAAGTTTGATTTAACAATAACATATAATACATGATCATGATTATCATGTAAGAATTTAAAATCACAAGGCAATGGACATTCAACGAGGAATACCGGTTAAGAAATATAATTGGAATAGGTTATCCTCCCATAAAGTAACCAAGTAAAGTTAGTTTTTTAAAAGTTTCAATGTTATAGCTTTGTAATCTATTTGGCTATTTTTTTCAGCATGATGTAACAGTTTATCATGTTTATTGTACATGTATGTGTAAATGAACACCTGATGAATACTTGACTTGTTTTAGTTTTTGAGGAGGAAGTAGTGCCAAGAATTAACTTCGTTATTAAATAACAGAGTATGACCGATGATAAGTTTTTAAGTTACAAGGAGTTTCGTAAATTAAGGGGGAGGCATGACCCCTAGGACCCCCCAACAAATTCATACGATTTTTTTTTTCGTTAGGAGTATTGAATGTATTGTATGTCTGAATCAACATTCAATCTACAATGAGAACCTGTTAAAGAAATATAACCGGTTTAGGTTATATTTATCCTGAAATAAAGTAACCAGGTTCAGTTATTTTTTCTCATGACAATTCAACATTGTTTCAATTAAGGAGAGTAACCCAAATGAGTGACTTTTTACCATATCGTTTTAGGATAGGTATACTTTGAGCTCATAATATATAACATTTAATACATGATCATGATCATTATGTAAAAATATAAAATCACAATTCCCCCCTATCATTAGTTTGTTTACATTGCTGTGTAATAAAATAATCAAACTTAGTTACTTTTAATATCAAGTTTTATATACATGTATACATGATACATGTATAACAATTATAAATCACAATCAACATTCAATCCGGTTTAAGAAATATAACTGGTTATCATCTAATAAAATAACTAAGTTCATTTAGTTCTTTTTGTAAATGACAATCCGACATGTTTCAATTTCATTAGCAAAGTAACCCAAATGAGTCACTTTTTAACTGGTTCATGTTGATCTGAGAAAGTAACCAAACTGGGTTATTTATTTTAATAATCAACAAAAATATAACTTGTATAAGTTATAATAAGCCTGAAACAAATTTCTCTAATAATATTTAATCTAACGTTTTGTTCTCACGACTGATGAAATAAAAATTGACACACAATACGCATACTTATAAAACATGTATAATTTGTTTACATTTCGCATGATCAAAAGTTTGAAAAATACATCTTATACATTTTTTTTGTACATGAACATGATCATGTAACACTTACAAATTTTAATGGAACATTTTTGAAAATATACCTCAAATAATGAATACTTGTTTTAGTTTTTGAAAGAGAAAAAGGGGAGGAGGTAGTGCCAAGAATTAACTTCGTTATTGAACATGTTGAATAACAGTGTATGGTCAATGATCAGTTTTTAAGTTACAAAGAGTTTTGTAAATTAATGGGACAGGCATAACCCCCCCCCCCCCCCCCCCAGTTTCATTTGATTCTATTTTTTACGTAAGGAGTATCAATAGACAGATGTGGTTATAGGGCCGGTATGGTTTTTAAATAATTATGCATTCTGTATATTTAGGAGGGGGCACATGACCCCTTGGTACCCCCCAATGGTGTAATATGATTTGTCTTTTCATGGATTTGGGATACATATAAACAGAAACATATTTCGAGCTATTTGAAAACAAATTTATCAAACATGATGATGTCTGAATCAACATTCAATCTGCAATGAGAACCAGTTAAAGAAATATAACTGGTTTAGGTTATATTATCCTCAAATAAAAAGTAACCAAGTTCAGTTATTTTTTTCTCATGACAATTCAACATTGTTTCAATTAAGGAAAGTAACCCAAATCAGTGACTTTTTATCATATGGTTTAGGATACATGTACATATAAACATAAACCTATCTTGAGCTATTTAAACAATGAAGTTTGATTTAACAATAACATATAATACATGATCATGATTATCATGTAAGAATTTAAAATCACAAGGCAATGGACATTCAACGAGGAATACCGGTTAAGAAATATAATTGGAATAGGTTATCCTCCCATAAAGTAACCAAGTAAAGTTAGTTTTTTAAAAGTTTCAATGTTATAGCTTTGTAATCTATTTGGCTATTTTTTTCAGCATGATGTAACAGTTTATCATGTTTATTGTACATGTATGTGTAAATGAACACCTGATGAATACTTGTTTTAGTTTTTGAGGAGGAAGTAGTGCCAAGAATTGACTTCGTTATTAAATAACAGAGTATGACCGATGATAAGTTTTTAAGTTACAAGGAGTTTCGTAAATTAAGTGGGAGGCATGACCCCTAGGACCCCCCAACAAATTCATACGATTTTTTTTTTCGTTAGGAGTATTGAATGTATTGTATGTCTGAATAAACATTCAATCTGCAATGAAAACCTGTTAAAGAAATATAACCGGTTTAGGTTATATTTATCCTGAAATAAAGTAACCAGGTTCAGTTATTTTTTCTCATGACAATTCAACATTGTTTCAATTAAGGAGAGTAACCCAAATGAGTGACTTTTTACCATATCGTTTTAGGATAGGTATACTTTGAGCTCATAATATATAACATTTAATACATGATCATGATCATTATGTAAAAATATAAAATCACAATTCCCCCCTATCATTAGTTTGTTTACATTGCTGTGTAATAAAATAATCAAACTTAGTTACTTTTAATATCAAGTTTTATATACATGTATACATGATACATGTATAACAATTATAAATCACAATCAACATTCAATCCGGTTTAAGAAATATAACTGGTTATCATCTAATAAAATAACTAAGTTCATTTAGTTCTTTTTGTAAATGACAATCCGACATGTTTCAATTTCATTAGCAAAGTAACCCAAATGAGTGACTTTTTAACTGGTTCATGTCGATCTGAGAAAGTAACCAAACTGGGTTATTTATTTTAATAATCAACAAAAATATAACTTGTATAAGTTATAATAAGCCTGAAACAAATTTCTCTAATAATATTTAATCTAACTTTTTGTTCTCACGGCTGATGAAATAAAAATTGACACACAATACGCATACTTATAAAACATGTATAATTTGTTTACATTTCACATGATCAAAAGTTTGAAAAATACATCTTATACATTTTTTTTGTACATGAACATGATCATGTAACACTTACAAATTTTAATGGAACATTTTTGAAAATATACCTCAAATAATGAATACTTGTTTTAGTTTTTGAAAGAGAAAAAGGGGAGGAGGTTGTGCCAAGAATTAACTTGGTTATTGAACATGTTGAATAACAGTGTATGGTCAATGATCAGTTTTTAAGTTACAAAGAGTTTTGTAAATAAATGGGACAGGCATGACCCCCCCCCCCCCCCCCCCCCCCCCCCAGTTTCATTTGATTCTTTTTTTTACGTAAGGAGTATCAATAGACAGATGTGGTTATAGGGCCGGTATAGTTTTTAAATAATTATGCATTCTGTATATTTAGGAGGGGGGACATGACCCCCTGGTACCCCCCAATAGTCTAATATGATTTGTCTTTTCATGGATTTGGGATACATATAAACAGAAACATATTTCGAGCTATTTGAAAACAAATTTATCAAACATGATGATGTCTGAATCAACATTCAATCTGCAATGAGAACCAGTTAAAGAAATATAACTGGTTTAGGTTATATTATCCTCAAATAAAAAGTAACCAAGTTCAGTTATTTTTTTCTCATGACAATTCAACATTGTTTCAATTAAGGAAAGTAACCCAAATGAGTGACTTTTTATCATGATATGGTTTAGGATACATGTACATATAAACATAAACCTATCTTGAGCTATTTAAACAATGAAGTTTGATTTAACAATAACATATAATACATGATCATGATTATCATGTAAGAATTTAAAATCACAAGGCAATGGACATTCAACGAGGAATACCGGTTAAGAAATATAATTGGAATAGGTTATCCTCCCATAAAGTAACAAAGTAAAGTTAGTTTTTTAAAAGTTTCAATGTTATAGCTTTGTAATCTATTTGGCTATTTTTTTCAGCATGATGTTACAGTTTATCATGTTTATTGTACATGTATGTGTAAATGAACACCTGATGAATACTTGTTTTAGTTTTTGGGGAGGAAGTAGTGCCAAGAATTAACTTCGTTATTAAATAACAGAGTATGACAGATGATAAGTTTTTAAGTTACAAAGAGTTTCGTAAATTAAGGGGGAGGCATGACCCCCTAGGACCCCCAACAAATTGATACAATTTTTTTTTCGTTAGGAGTATTGAATGTATTGTATGTCTGAATCAACATTCAATCTGCAATGAGAACCTGTTAAAGAAATATAACCGGTTTAGGTTATATTTATCCTGAAATAAAGTAACCAGGTTCAGTTATTTTTTCTCATGACAATTCAACATTGTTTCAATTAAGGAGAGTAACCCAAATGAGTGACTTTTTACCATATCGATTTAGGATAGGTATACTTTGAGCTCATAATATATAACATTTAATACATGATCATGATCATTATGTAAAAATATAAAATCACAATTCCCCCCTATCATTAGTTTGTTTACATTGCTGTGTAATAAAATAATCAAACTTAGTTACTTTTAATATCAAGTTTTATATACATGTATACATGATACATGTATAACAATTATAAATCACAATCAACATTCAATCCGGTTTAAGAAATATAACTGGTTATCATCTAATAAAATAACTAAGTTCATTTAGTTCTTTTTGTAAATGACAATCCGACATGTTTCAATTTCATTAGCAAAGTAACCCAAATGAGTCACTTTTTAACTGGTTCATGTCGATCTGAGAAAGTAACCAAACTGGGTTATTTATTTTAATAATCAACAAAAATATAACTTGTATAAGTTATAATAAGCCTGAAACAAATTTCTCTAATAATATTTAATCTAACGTTTTGTTCTCACGACTGATGAAATAAAAATTGACACACAATACGCATACTTATAAAACATGTATAATTTGTTTACATTTCGAATGATCAAAAGTTTGAAAAATACATCTTATACATTTTTTTTGTACATGAACATGATCATGTAACACTTACAATTTTAATGGAACATTTTTGGAAATATACCTCAAATAAAGGTAATATACTTGAATGCATTTACTGTCAAAAATTATATGTAAAATTTCAGGAATGGAAATATTTACTTACAATTATTTTTTATAACTCCTTATATAAAATTTGGCATTTAATATTATTATAATAAATGTGTAACGGAAAAGTTATCGTTGCATCAGATAATGAAAGAGCTGTAATAAAATCAATGTGAGGATCGTGATCATTTATACGATCACATGCATGATATGCGGGTCTGCAGTTAAGTACAACAGAGTTATCTTCCCAAAAATTTGCATAAAATAAAATATAACTTCTTTTCGTTATATTTTTTGAAGTGTCGTCTAACTTTGGAGATCTTTCGTACCAATAAATCGTCTATGCAACTCTTCCAATTCGACTTCATTTTCTTCAATTAAAGTTCAAGTATCGGGAAAAAAATATTCTCAACACCAAAAAAACTGAAAGGGTAAAAAAAAATTCATCAAACCTGTCCGTTTTCAACACAATTGCCGTAAAAATAAGACAAACTTACCTTGATATTTTGACTTCACCGCTTTGCCTACACGTGGTGTTGACCGAGTTTGCGCATACCTTCACGAGAAAAAGTCTCGCGACAAACGAGATGACGAAATCGACCGGGAAATACAAAAACGCGATCGGTAATCATAGTCGTTACCAAAAACAAAACATAACCAATTTTCGTTATTTTTTTTATAACGCTTTTCGATGATCTCCCTGACTGGTCAACAATAAACATTTGTTTTAAATGTTAAGTGTGGTAATTACTTAATAAAACCAAATTAACACATGTTGGGTGTCATGGCTGGATCTCGTAGTGGGTACCTGCCATCCCAGAAAATTAAATAACAATATGTTTAAGACAAAACACATAACCTTGCTCACTACTTTGTTTAAAGAGACAAAGTATCAAAAGAGCAAAAATTTAACATGCCAAAATAAAACGTGTGGGTTTCGATACTAAAATCCAAAATAACCCCATTTAAGGTATAGAAAGTTGTAGGGAACTTTATTATGCAAAAAGCATTTAAAAAAATGAGAATAATAAATTATACACACTTTGATATTTTAATACATTGTGCTTATTCTGTTTGTTGGCACAAAAAAATTTTAACGCACTGCCCTCGGTAGCCAGCTGTATAATAAACATGCGTTTTCTGAAAACCCATCTGAAATAAACTTGTATGCTAATGCAGAAGTATTGATTGTGTATAACCATCCAAAATGTGTGGCAGCTTTGGTTTTTTTGGTAATTTTCAGCAAAATCAGTTCTTATCATAATTAGTCATGAAACTGTGAATTATTGTTTGCTAAATGTAGTCCCAATGTTGGATTAGAAGTTTATGGCAGCCCATCTATCGTTAATTTTTTTTTCTTAAATATCTCTAAAAAAGACCCTTTTTTTTTCAGATGTATATTGTTAAATGGTTATGATGAATTATGGTATTTATTTAAAATAAGCTATTTATAAATATTCTTGATTTGCAGCCAAATTTAGAAAAGTTGGAAGTCAAGGTTGCAGAAGCAAAACAGATACAAATTCAGAATAAGAAAAAAGCCAAGGGGATGACTTCAGATTATGGAACCCCAAACTCTCAGTCAAGAGCAGGCAAGTTACTATGATATTAGTGGTATAAATAAATAATGTGAATGATTTATATTGGCTAACTGTTGCATTTTGAAAAACATTAGCAGAAACTGATAAACATAACTTGG